>JAPTGZ010000022.1:39620939-39640100 GCA_029814645.1 Fowleria isostigma | reverse complement strand
TTAATGTCTTGTAATATAATCTAACCTGATCTGAATTAACCTAATCTAACCTGATTTAATGTCTTGTAATATAATCTAACCTGATCTAAATTAACCTAATCTAACCTACTAATCTAATCTAATCTAATCTGACAGTATGGTTTGTTGTGTTTGCTGACGTGCAGACAGAGCGGGATAGGGTTCATGCGTTTAGAACAGAACAGTGGCGTGCAACATTAGCCGTTAGCAGACTCACTGCCTGCAGTGGAGGAGGAAGCAGCAGCGGCAGCGGGCGGAGCCCCGGCCGAGTTGGTGAGAGAAGAGGAGGAGCTAAGCCCTACGTGGGTGGGGCTAGACAGAGTTTTGGCCGCCGAGGCGTCATTGTGCTGACTGACGACGGACGGCTGGCGGCGCAGAGCACCGGGGACCGCCGCCTGGCCCGTCTGGAACGTATAGACCACATCCATCTGAAGAGGACAGCCACAGACAGAGTTAGACCTGGACCTGGTCTGAACCGGGACAGACTTAGACCAGGACCTGGAGAGAAACTGAGACAGATTTAGACCAGGATCTGAAGACAGAATTAGGAGAGACAAAGAAGGGAAGAAAACAGGGAAGAGGAAGGACATAAGGAAGGAGAGAAGTGGTCTAGGATGGAAGGAGACAAGGATAGTACAGATCAGGAGTCAGTAAACGGTCGTTATAAAATAGATAAAGATTTAAGAGAAGACACGACAGGTGAATGGGTTAAAATTTTAAAGTAATAGATTTTACTATGTATTAGAGCTGATCATGTTACAAAATATATGCTATAAAAACTTATAATGTTATAGCTGTCAATAATGTTACAAAATGCTGCAACTTCAGTGCATCATTACTACTGTTTAAAATATGTTAAGTTAATTGATTTATCAGTTACATATATCAACAATATACAAAAATGTGTAGTAAAACTTAGATAAATACTTACATTTGACATGACACTTTGTCATCTAAAAACGTGGACCATAAGGAAAATGCCATTTTAGAAGGTGTTTGAGATCCTCTTGGTATTTTGTAACACATCTTATTAGAATTATATTTATATTTTGTCTCAAGGTAACAATAACTTTCACAACAAGGTCATGAGTTGGTATTTTGTTCATGGATTGTTTGAATTTTTTTGGGTGGGACAGAAAATATCCTCCAATTCTGGAATGAGCCAGTGGTGTGTTGACCATGGCGGTTCTCTGGTGCACCATGGTCAAAACAGAAGTTGGAATTCCATTAAAAGTGACTCTTATTAAACTTATGATACTCTACAGTGGAATGATTACAACTTTAATCACTAGATTATTGAGTAATTTATAATGTTATAAAATGATTACACTATGCAAACTTTTTTTTTACCCACTTTATAATGTAACAGCTGACAGAAAATGTTATAACTTATGGTATTATGCACAAAAAGTGTTACACAGTGCGCTCAGCAATTTGTAATATTATTGACCAGTTATAACATATTGAGTTTTTTTAACATTTTTTTTTGTAACATTATGCGCCACTGTAACATTATCAGCTCTAACACCATGAAACTTCCTCAAATGATTACTTACACGTATGAAAAAAATGGATTACAAATTTTTGAAATTTTTATGTTTAATTATGCAAACTATGCATTGTCTCATTAAATATGCACGATTTTGCATATATTTTTGGTAGATGGAGCTGAACATATAAAGCCAAGTGCAAAACTCTTTTTCCATTTTGTTTACACACAAGATGAAAACAAATTAGAAGGATTTCAGGATCTGCTTTCATTACCTAAAGAAATCAAAATCTACTGTCCATAGCCTTAAAAAAGTCTATATTTTCACCTTATTTGTTTTAGTAAAATGTCACATAAACCAGGAATGGTTTATGAACAAATCCCTCTGTAAATCTCTAGGTGATACTGGTCATGACAGACTTCAAAAAACAGACCAAACTCAACATGTTGCATTAGAATGCTAACTTCTTGGTATATTCGGGAGAAACTTACAGCCGGAAGTAAACAAACTGTAATAAAATAAACATCTTAATGTAAATTTTTAATGTTTTCTTTATAACAGCTTGAAAGAACACATACTGAAGGAGTAAACTAGAACAAAATCCCAAAATCTCAAAATTGAACACTGCATGAAAAATCCATGTTTGTGCCTGCCGTGTCTCGCGTTAAGAAGCAGAAAGTTGAAATCAGACTTTAGGGCTTTTGAATAAAATATGAAGATCCGTTTAATAAAACTCAGCATCAGCACAGTTTAAGCTCTGATGCTTCACAATCACCATCATATTCAGTTCAACACTGACTGGATTTAACTAAACTCATTACATTTCCTTTACATTTGGAGTCGTCCAGTTTCTTATAAAACCAAACATCATTTCCAAAAGGCTTTGATTGGTGGCAGATTAATCCTCTATCAGGTTTTTCCATGATTCCACTGCATAAACCCACTATTATTCAGCCTCTATTACCAGTGAATGAGTCTTTAATCCAGCATATACTCTGGTCCACATCTACAGAACAGAATACACCCGAAAGAGGTACAATCCTAATTTGGCATTTTGAGCTGTGTAAATAATACAGATGAGACCTGAGCCATGAGGAGTGAAGAAGGCGTAAAAAATGTGGTTGTAAGTATGAAAAGACCTGAAAACATCAGAGTGGAAACATGAGAGGAAGACGAGGCCGGAGGGAGGACATCAGAGAGAGAGCTGTGATTTATTAGTGAAAGACAAAAAAAGTGAAACTCCTGCCGAAGCTCAGGGATGAAGAGGAGCCAGAGTAGTGAATAAAGAGCTTTAGAATCAGGCTGCTGCAGAAAATGTGTCACTTTGAATGACTGATAAAGTTTGGGCAGCGAGGTGCTGCTTGTAGCAATTATTCCCCCACAGTGTGCGACCGGCGAGGCGTTGAACGGCGCATCGCGGCCCGCCAGGATTAGAGAGGACGGCGACAGGCAGAGCAGCGAGCACAGATAAGAACCTAATTAGCTGGCAGCCTTTTGTCGCCCCCCCCTCCTCCTCCTCCTCTTCCTCCCATCCCAGGAGGACCGATATTACAGATACACCAGGAGAAAACACAGCCTCCTCTCCTCTTACAGCTCCCGTTCTGCTCCTCCTCGCATCATTTCCTTCTTTCATGTTACAAGGCCAGGTAAAGGTTATTATCACACACACCAAAACATTTTACACCCTTAGAAAATTAAAAGGAGATGTCAAGGAAAAAGCCTGAGGAGAGCTAAAGTTATTTTTAACTATAGTTCTTGGAGTGCCTCATGATTAGCCCCACCTCACCCACAAAACACTGTTGTTTACAGGAGAACCACTGCATCTTCTCTTGTGTTTTTTTTTTTTTTACTTAATTCATTGACATTATTTAACTAATGCATGTTTAAAACTGATGTCTCTGATAAAATTGCAACCATACAAGTGTAAGTAGTGAAACTGGGAGTAGGGATAAATGAGATTTACTTCTTCTCCCTGCCTTTTGGGTGACTAGGGTGTACATTAATAGTGAATTATATATATATATATATATTTTCAGCCAAAATAATGTATACACATGTCAGGAAAAGAAAAACTTGCATAAATATTTAATTTGCATTAGTATTCCTGTACAAAACGATACCTCTTTCGAAGTTTGATCAAATTACAGATTAGAATGTTGCAGAAAACTGCCTACATCAGTGGCCCTTAGACAAGAAATTGATAATCCAGCAATCCCATTGGACACTTTGGTGAACATTACCCTATCAGTAGTACACATAAATGTCAGGAAGCCAATGGCCACCACTTTAAGCGCCTCTTATGGGCGGCTGTGGCGCAGTTGGTAGAGCGGGTCATTTAATAATCAAAGGGTTGGTGGTTCGAATCCCGCCTCCAACTCCACATGTCAACGTGTCCTTGGGAAAGACACTGAACCCTAAATTGCTCCCAGTGAGAGGTGAGGTAGTGCCTTGCATAGTGGCAGCCCCCCCACAGGTGTATGAGGGTGTGCATGAATGGATGAATGTGACGTTTGTATTCTAAAGCACTTTGAGCACCATTACTGCGTGGAAAAACACTATATAAGTACTGACCGTTTACTCTTGTAATTGTAGAGGAGATGTGTGTGCACATTATTTTGGCTGACTATAATATATACATATATATATATATATATATGTATACATACATACACACAGTATATAGGTAAAGTGCTCAGCATAAATGAGTACACCCCTTTGAAAAGTAAGATTTTAATCGATAAAAACTTAACAAATTTGCCTGTAATATTCCTGACCTATGCACCAGATGTATTGTTCATTGTTTATGGTCGTGTCCATGAGTGGTGGAATTCTGGGAAGAGGTTAAATTAACAATTCAGGAGATTCTATTAATCAGACTAGACCAAACAGCCAAAACTTTTTTTTTACTTGGTCTTTATCCAGAGGAGCATAACATAAAACAACATGAACAAATTTTTCTTAATATGTGCCTTCTATAGGCAAAAAGAGTGACTGCTTTAACATGGAAACAGATGGATTAACCCAGTGTTTGACAGTGGTTCAGAGAACTGGCTCTGTCTGCCTCTGGAAAGAATTAATTTTATACTTAAAGGTAAACAGCACTAATTTCATAAAGTGTGGGGATGATCTATACAGTATCTTGAGAATAATGATATATCACACCCAATGTTAACACTTTAGCAGCAAAACTATCAGTTGAATTTACAGCAACCGGCTTGATTTCTGTCGGGGTTTTAAGGACCACTGTTTACAAAGGTGAACTCTTGTGTTTATTGTAATAAATGTATATTAAAAAACAAAGAGACGACATTAAATACGAACAAACCATAAAAGCTGCAAAAACAGGAAACAACTAGAAAGAAGCCAAACAAATGTACATTTAACTCATTTCTTTTAGAGTTGAAACTACAGATTAAAGTTTGGAGATGAAGTTTTAGGCTTATTCACCATGGTAACAGTCGCTGAGGATCATGGGTATTGTAGTATTTAGTCATTTGTCAATTAGCTGAATGGTAATCCAACGTGTGCAGACTTTTAGATCCGCGATGTACTGATTTACAACATATTCATCTCCGTTCACAGAATGTTCAGGAAGAATAAACTGAAGATCCAGTTTGACGCATTTATTCCGTCGTTTGTGGAAGCAGGTTATTATACTATTATTATTCATTGTGCTGGGTTTTTCTTGCGGCTGCAGTGCGTCTGAGTCCAGAAAACTCCTGACCTGGTGGCTTTGAGTGTGTGGGCTGCTGCTACAGGACGTGGGCGTTAGCATAGAGGCTAATGAAGTCCATGGGGACTCGGAGAGAGCGCCCGTGGACACGCTCACACTGCGGATGCATCAGCGTATCCTGTAGGAGGCCACGCACACCTCCGACCCCGCACACTGAAAATATTCAGATCAGCGCTTCCTGACCTGCTGCTTCGACTTTTTATAGACACAATGTTATTGTTTTTTAAACTGATTTCAGAATTTTTACCATAAATTAATCCATCGCAGAATAATTCATGGTACATTTTTACATTTTGTATTAATTTATCAATTCAAAAATGTAATATTTTTAGGAATGGAAACATATATACCATCTTATATATACCAGACTCTCAGAGCTCCAAGGAGATTTTATTGATTTTTACATACTTTCTTAAATTCACCTTTTTAAACTGAAGCCTGTTTTTGAAAGAGATAGTTATACCCAAATACTGAAAATCTTAAAGTCAGATTTGCGACAATGTTGAAATCTCTTGTAAAAACACACCTTCACTCATGTGGATGAAGTGTGCTGATGTTGGAATAGGTTCAACAAAGTCTGAGCTTCACAAAAGTAGTGGAATATATGAATCAAATAATACATAAATATAGATAACATGTCTAAAATAAAATTCTGCTATATATTTTTTTGAGCGTAAATGTTGTCTATCATTTAATTTTAACCAGTTATCTCAAATGTGAAACAAATGAGTCTGATTAATGACTTCATATTACATCGATGTATTATGTCTACGAATAAGAAAGGTGACTTTTGATATTACTGATATTATTATTTTATATTATATTATATTAACTGAGTATACAATATTGCCATCCAGTATACTGATTATTTTTTGCAGTAAATCTGTTGTCCATCCCACAGAGGGGGTCGTCTTCTACTTCTGTCCTCATACTTCTACAAATCAACCTGGAATAGGGCGGGGCTTAGCGATTCCAGAGTGGCTACTGGTTGGGAATAGTTGACAGATGAGAGATTCAACCCATTATGTTGATTAAGTTAAGTTGAAAAATAAAGGACTGATCCGATTCTGCACAGTAAGAGGTGCATGTAGGTATTGATCTTTTGATTGATTGGTTTTAATTCCGGCTGTCAATCACATGGGACATCAACGGAGTGTGTAACGGAAAGATGAGATTCTCTGTTTAAAAGCATGATATTTTGCTTTTTGTTAGAATGTAATTTTGCCTTTTAAACTGTAAAAATGCTATGTTTGGGTCTGAATTCTTTATTAACTCAACTCCACAGGTCCATCCTTCAAGCCCATTTCTGAGTAATGATAGTAGATAGGTGGTTTTGAGCGCAAACATCCACAATGCACAAATAAATGTTACAATGGCCAAGAAAAGTGGGTTAGCAAAAATATCACCCCTTTAACAAAGTATTTCAACCACTTTAATGTGGCAGAAAATGGCAAAAAATTAATTAAACATAGTCAAACTGTAAAAAAAACAAAAAACATACTCATTAAAGAGGGGTTAAATATTTGATAAGTTTGACTCAACCACTGATAAGAATATGAAAAAATGCATTAGGTAAAAGTTGAAGATGTGACCTATAACCGACCCCCAGGATGTCCACATAATGAGCTGTACATTATTCCCACGGCAGTTTACCCAGGGTGCACCTGTAGCATGGATCTGCATGTGCTCTAAATGTGAAATAGTTAAGTATGTGTTCGGCGTTCATTAATTTCAACCCCGTTACGTGAAGTGTAAAACTGTTTTTCTTCCTGTGACAGTATCATTGTGATGACATTGTCAGCCGTCCTTGTTGAACTGAAAAAAGTCTCTATAAATAAACATTACAACTCCACAGTTTGTGATGAGAGGAGCTGCGCTGTTATTTCCTGAACATCTTCTACACGCTTTGTGCTTTTTGTCCCACATTTGACGCCTTCTTTAATTTGCCTTTTATTAAAGTGAAGCTTTGCAGCCGAGTGTGAAATTAACTGGACGGAATATTCAGCTGTGAGTGTGTGTGAATAAACTACAGACTCAGGTTAAATGTGAAGTTTGGAAACAAACTCAAACAGCCTTCAACCCTCTGGAATCGCACCCATAGAGGTCGCTCTAATCACCACCAGCACAAAATCTTCACAGCGCCATAGTCATATCAAAAAAGAATTTGGGTTTGTTTTGAACATTTTTACTTTTTTTGTATTTAATCAACTAGAGTCATAAACAAAAATACCAAACACTCAATAAATGTCATATTTTTAACCCTTTAAATGCCATATTTGTGATGTAAACAAACCATTTTCTGATGCAAAAAACTTTTTCCCCAATATACTACATAAAAATTTGATTAATTTGATATGAAAAATCATGGAAGTTAGTCATAATTGTTTGCAGTCATATGTACTGTTTACTGTCAGCTTTAAATAAAGCTAATTCTGTGAGTGTTGAAATGTTTTTAGGTCTATAAAATGCATACACACACTGTCCACTTTATTAGGTACAGCTTGCTAATACCAGGTGTACCTAATATAGTGGCCAGTGAGCATCAACGTTCAACATTTGTGCATTCAGAGATGTTCATACCTTGATTGTTACCCCACCCCCCAAAGAGGAGGCAAAGGAGTATTGTTTCCAGTTTGGTTTGTTTGTTTGTTTAAGACTTTAACGGCAAAACTATTGGTCGAATTTATACCAAATTAGGTTTATAGATTGCCAGTGACCCAGAATAGATGTGATTACATTTTAGGAAAAGTAGGCAAAAGTTAATTTTTTTTAAATGATTTTTAAAAACCTTTTTCCCCATTTACTTATAATGGTTAATCACAAAAAAAAAACAAAAAAAAACGTCAATTTTCAGCCAAGACTTGTGACTTTCTGAAATGTGGTAAATTAAGATGGATTTACCCTTGAGGACATTATGAGGGTAGGTTATTTACTACAAAATAAAATCCACAGATTAATCAATACTGAAAATAACCGGTAGCTGCCAGCTGTCATTATTATGTTGATCTTTAAAAATCTATGATTAGAGTAAATACAAGAAATCTGACTCAAGCGTTTTAACCATTTAAAGCTCTGACTTTGCATTAAATTCTGGACAGTTTGGTTCTATTCAGGAATATCTGGCTTCTTTCTAGTACAACTGTTTCCGTTTTATGGTCACTTTCCATTTTTGCACTAGCTGCTTTTCTGGTTTAGTCTCATAACTGTTCATAAATGTCATGTGATCTGAGTAGAGGACTTAATTTTCAGGTATTAAATTAACTGAAAATATTGTTAATAATTTTAGTTGCATAAAATGTGAATGTTTTCTGCTTTTTGCTGTTATTAGTTTTTTGTAGCTGTTATTAATGACACAATAGTTGTCCCTGTACACGTTACATAAAAGATAAATGTGCTGATGTGGTGGATATATAGGTGAGGAAGGGTGGAGCCTCAGCTGCAGGTATTGACGTTTTCGCCTGTAACCTGTGGATATAAATGGCATCTGGGTTAAACACACGCGGCGGTGGGCGGGGTCGGGGCCGTACCTGCGTCTGGATGCGGTTCAGGCCTCTGAACCACAGGATCTGGCCTCGTCGCAGCTCCATCTCGGCGTGGTCGATCTCATCGGCGCCCTCTGTCAGCTCCTCCTCCGGGATCTCCTCCTTAGTGATGCCGTGACCCGCCTCCTTCAGGAACTTCAGGTGGTGGGTGGGGATGGCCGAGATCAGCTGATACACAAACACATCAGGTCACATGATCAGAGTCTGGAGCTCAGATTCAGGACTTTTACATGCAGGAAACATGGGGCTCTGTCCAGGTGCATTATGGGAGATGTCGGACCCAATGAGTTAATGGTGTGCATAACCTGGAAAAACTAAAATTTCATTCAAAAAATGAGGGCAATTTTAACAATGTTATGCCTCGACTTATTATTTACACACAATTTTACACAAACATTTGGTAACAGGAAGAATATTAACAAAATCCCAGGGTTTGGAACTAGAGTAAGAACAATTTCTACAATATTACATCACAACTTTCAGATAACAGTGGACCTATAAGTGCACAAAATATTTAGTTTTAGGCAGAATATTGCTAAAATTACACATTTTAGGTTATTATTTATGTATTTATTTGCATTTTATTGTGAAAAGATAGTTTGTAAATGTAAAACAAATTTTTATTTTTTACATTTTTCCGTATAATTTTTCAAGAAGAAAATTTGTAGTTGTCATTATCTAGTAGTCATTAATTCTAACGTTATTATTTTACTGTAGATCACACTGGCCTGTTTGTGGAACATGAACTAAAAGGATTTTGACAACCTTGACTGTTAATGTCTTCAGTTGTTAATGTCTTCAGTGGAATTTTTGCACTTTCATCCCGCGGGCCTGATTAGACCCTTTCGTGGGCCACATGTTTGACACCACTGGTTAAGATGTTCACAAAAACTCAGATTAAATTTGAGGGTTATTATATCAGAAATGGAGAAAACTGAAAAAAAAGTGAGTTTTTCAGCAAAGATATCATTAACTAAATGTAAAAACAAGTAGTTCATCCACTGTCATTGATGCAATTCGATGGGTTTTGCTGGTGAATCAATGTTGTGGAAGATGACGTGTTTTCATGGTAACCACAGAGCCTCTGAACATCCAAATGGGTCATATCTGATGGCCATGAAAAGACAACAAACTGTATTTGACACTAATTATTGACATGTATTGATGGGATTAATGGATCAACAGGTATTATTGATCGATAGTGGCTGTTTGGGCCTTTATGGGTTAATAACTACTGTATTGAACATCAGACATAAATATGTCAGATTCTACAACATTCTCCTTTAACCCTAGAACACTATCGCTAAAATTAGTCCCATTGGTTAAACATGTTTGCCCGGGTGAAAATCACCCAGCGATAGTGTTCTAGGGTTAAAAATATGTAAAACAATGCAACTTTTTTGTAAAAAAAAAATAAAATAAATAAAGGTGTAAATCCCCAACTCTCAGTGCGAGTGTAAACCCCCCCGTTTTGGACTTGTCTGTGAACATTTATGTGACTTTACGTGTTTGACGTGACATGTCACCGTACAGACACGCCCATCCTCCCTCTGCAGATGTGTGATTCAAGAGCCGCAGTCACAGATCTGGGATCAGCGTCTGCCCCTTCGCTGAACCCACCTGCTGCAAAAACCTGCATCTGTGTATGCGCATGTGAACGGGATCATGTGTGAATCCACAGAGGGACCGACTCGCCGGGTCCGTTCCCCCTGGCGCTAATAAACATGAGTTGCGCTGCTTTCATGTGCTCAGCTCATTACCATGGCGATGGTCGTGATGGCAACGCAGCAGCAGCAGCGGCAGCGAGTGTGACAAGCAACAGTTTCCTCCTCATCATCTCCACAGAATATCTTTGTTCTCATAATCTCACCTTTTGTTTCTGAAGCAGTGAATCATATTCACCTAGTTTTAATGATGCTGCGTTCAGGGCAATTCTGGAAAAAGCGCATTTTAGAGACAGCGCAAGAGTGGAATGTTGGAAGAAAAAACTCACGAAATGTGGATATTGTCTGAGATTATATGAGTTGCAATTTTATGGAAAAAATATAAAAATAAAAAATTAATTAACTAACAAAAAATAAATAAATAAAAATTCATAAAATTAAAAAAATGTACAATTTAAAAGTCATTAAAGCACTACAAAAAAAACCAACTTGACAAGTTTGTGAGAAAAAAACCTCAAATATTCCAAGAAATTAAAATAAGTCTTCAAAGATTCAGGGGAAAGTACCTGAAAAGGAGATTAATGTAATAAATGAAAACACAAACAAAAAAACAGAACACAAATTAAAAAGTAAAAAAACATGATATTGTGAGATTAAAACCTGCAGATTCATAGACAAATTCATGAGAAAGAAACTTTTAATTATCCCCTGGAATTGAACCACACTGATGAATAGACAGTTACCAGTTACAAAGAAATAACTTTAATGTTCTGTGAGATTATTAAATCCTGTCAGATTATTTTTTTGATACTCTATAATCACATATTTACAAAAAAAAAGACAAATTTATGAGAAAAAGGTGAATATTTTCTGAAATTAAAGTTATATTTATAAATAAAACCTCACAGTTAGAAAAACTGATAACTCTGTGAGATTAGAACATTTTCCACAAAATTTACAAAAAAAAAAAAACAAGTTTGTGTAAAGACACAAAAGAGAAAAAATCCTGATGGTGCATCAGATTTAATATGTTAATTCAAAAAACTTTATCAGAGTTTCTTTGAGACTCCAACATTTAATGAAAAAAAAAAAAAGTGCCTCTGACACTAAAGCTACAAAATATAAAATATTTCTCCACCATTTCCAGAATTCTCAGAATATTTTATCTTGTAAGTGCCAGACTTTATAATGGCTGAATATTTGAGTTTATGTTAAATAAATGTAACACCTTCCTGTGTGGATGTGGACTCACCTGTCCCCACAGCAGCTCCCCCACTCCGATGAAAACACACCAGAGCCACTGGTCGATGGTCAGAGCTGTACAGGAGAACGGTTTCCCTCCAAACTGAACGATGATGATCTGAGGAGAAAGAAGAGCACCTCTGAACCAAACACCATCACAACCTTCAAATGGATCAAGTGGGGAACATGAAGGATTTCTACACACACACTGAAAAATGACCTAAAATTATCAGTAGTGTTTAGAATAAAGAGCTGTGAAGCTCTGCCAAAGATGGAAATGTATTGGATTGTACAGATATGAGGTGGAGTTATGTCCATGGATGGGCTGAGGATTTATGTGACCACTAGAGGGAATAGTGAGCCACTCTGCTGGTGAGGAAAACTAACACTAGTAAGTTTCATTCAGAGGCTTATGAAGGTATAAAGTTATTATAGGATGTTATGGTCTTTGCTAAGTTGCTGTTTGTTGATCCACGGTTCAGACTAATGGTGTTTTCACACTGGGTATCTGGACCCATGCTGGACTTGGATACGCTCACACCTTTCTCGCAGATGTTGCATTCACAAGCAAGTACCCATGCCCGAGGATGAGTGGGTGTTACAGGGCTGAAACATGAGGTGGTGAGGAGGAAATTCTGTCGCTATCCAACAAACATGGAAGTCAGAAAAAGACAAATCCTTATACGGCAAAATGGGCGATACTTTTCTGTTCTCCTGTTTGAGGCAAAGTAAAGAAAAGCAACCTTCGTAGTCTCTGATGTATCATAGAGTGGTTCGGTTGACAGGGTTCCTACACATTTGAAATTTCAAAATTTCATATTTTTTCCAGACCACCATTTCCAAATGTCTTGGTAAAAAAAATTCAAATAACTTGTGACATTTGCCGTGGCGTGCATTGTGGGAAGCGAAGTTCCATGCAGCCGTAGTAGCAGCAACAAAAATCATATGAATCAAGTGAAAGCCAGTGGGTTCTCTCTGTGTGGAACTCAGAGGAGCAGAGGGCTCTGCATTTAACTTGTCAATCTGCATAAATACTTTCTGGGACGAGTAGCTTACTCTATGTGCTCTCACACAAACATAACTGCGCTAGTGAGCACTTTAAAAAAACAGATTGATCCATTTCTTTTTTTAGATATTCATAATGTATGTTTTAGAATAAAGAACAGGAGTAACAGTCTTGGAAACCTGAATATTTTTCCATACATTTGTTTCCATTTTTCATACTTTTCCAGACCTGGACATATATAAAATCAAATTCCATACTTTTCCACACTTTCCATACTTGCGTAGGAACCCTGGGCTGATAAGGTGAGCTCGTGCTGTGTGGATCCGAGGCTTTTTCAGGAGACGACAACAGTTGAGGAGTTTGTTTGCCGCTGTAGTTGCAGAGTGGCGATTAGGTTACGTTTACGCTGGGGCACGAATCGCTTTCACACTGCAACGTAATGTAATGGAATCAGTACTCAGGACTGAAGTCTGTAGTCAGGACTACCCTCTCCGCTGGACTTGGGTATGGTACTCGTGCACAGAAAGTTTGCATTCACATTGATCAAATTAACCGTACTTGAGTCCGTGGCGTAATCGGATACGGACTCAGGTATGCAGTGTGAAAACGCCCTAAACTGTGACAGTTCGGACTCTGTTTATTTCCAAAAGAGACCTAGAGGAGATTTATGGTTTTACTGTGTCTGTTTTCTGTCTAAAACAGAGCTAAGCTAACAGAGCTATAATGTAAACTATCAGCTGATGTAGCGTCTGATGACTATAAGACAGTGTAGTTATGAGCAACTGTCAAAATAAGCATCTAGAGCTTTAGTAATTAAAGAAAACTTGATACCATAAAATAAATGTGTGGAAACGGTGACTGATACAGTCTGTGGACACAACAGTGTTGACACTGGTTTTGGTCCTAAGTGCATTCTGGGACCAGATTGACCCCTGCTGGTCAGAGTCTGGAACATCAGTACTACATAGAATCAGCTTAAAACAGCCTGGGAGTAAAATTATAAATCACGGCTGTTTGCTCCTCCCTCATGGCTCCTAAAACTGTAAACATGAACATGACGGTTTGATGGTGGACGATGTTACCTGCAGGGCGAAAGTGCCGAGTACGACGCTGCAGAAGATGGGGTTCCTGTAGATGCCCTCGAACACGTTCCTCTCTCCGTGGATCTTCCTAGCGTTGATCTCATTGAACAGCTGCATCATCACAAAAACGTTGAATACGATGGTGTAATGCTCCGATGGCGGCGAGTGCAGCGGTGCCTTACGGCCACTGTCGATGTCGAAGAAATTCTCACCTGAGGGTCACGACAAGGATCAGGGTTACATTCATCTGAAGGTTTACGAGGTCAGTGATATGAGAAATGTCACCTGGACTTCAGAGCATCTTATCTTAGAAGGTGTTAATGTGAGTTTGTTTTATTATGTTAGACCCAAATATACACCGGTGACCAAAACCATCTACTGATCTAAAAGGTTTAATACTTATTGATTTACCAATTCTATGCATACATGCATATACATGTAAATTGTTGGTGTTTTTATGGTTATCGAATATGACCCATTTGGATGTTCAGAGGCTCCGTAGTTACAGTGGAAACACCGTCATTTTCTACATTGATTCACCAGTAAAACCCATGGAGTTGGATCAATAACAGTGGTCATTGACAGTGTTTTTTGTTCGGTTAATGATAGATTTTACTGAAGAATTCACTTTTTCTTCAGTTCTTACAGTTTTTTTAATATAATAATCCTCAAGTTTAATCTGAGCTCTGATGAACATATATATGATCAGTGAATTATATATTGGAAAATACTTGATTTTCACTGGAAAAATACAAAATACAGAGGATTATTTCATAATAAATGGTGACAAATTACTTAAAAAATCTTAAATATAAAGAAAACAATCATTCAGGAACTGATACAAAAGTAGCACTGCGTCTTTATGAGCGTAGTGAGTTTGTTCATTTATGAGAAAAAAAGCATGAAAAATATACTCCATAAAATATTGGAATATAAGCTTTGGTACTTGATACACAGGTGAAAATTTACACAAGTTAAGTGAAAAGAAACAGGTATAAGTATAAATAACATGGGTCCCAATGCAGAAACTTGTGGAACACCACTTCTTCTCATCTTCATCTTACTCTTCTAAACTGTGATTCTGTGTTCTTCATTTTTAATTTTAACTTATTTATTCATGTGTCAGTAATGGCTGAACTTTTTTTCTTGCAGGAATTAAAACAAGTGGGTTGACTGACTTCCACCAGACACTGTCTGAATGAAATCGAATATGTTACTACAACTTGTTTTATGTTGCATATTACTGCCTCTGTTTTCTCTTCTAGTTTATTGATTCTACACTTTGAGGCTCAGATTAAATGTTGTAACGGAGGCCTTCAGGGTGTTCTGTGTAAAATGAGTCCAGTAAGTGTCTCTGGTCTTGTTTGGACTCATGGGTGAAAACTGAAAACTGTAAATTGATTTTGTCTGTTTTTTTTAAATGCAGTTGTGGAAACTATTTAAAATGACCTAAAGTTTGGATGATCCTGAGTCACTCACCGGCGAAGAGAAGGGTGAAGATGATGACGAGCTGGTACACGGCATGACCCAGAATGTTCTTCATCATGGTCCTGGAGATGAGCGGCTTGTTACGGCCGTACGGTTTCCGTAGCAACAGAGACTCGGTGGGTGGCTCGGTGGCCAAAGCGAGAGATGCCAGAGTGTCCATGATGAGGTTGACCCAGAGCATCTGCACGGCCTTCAGAGGGGAGTCCTGAACGATGAAGACGAGGACATGATGAAGACCAGCGCTGGGGTTAATATGAAACAACTGATATCTACATATAAATATAGCCACAGAAAAAATATTAGACCATCAAAAGTCATCAGAAACAATGATTACGCAATCAAGTACTAACTCCTGTGTGTATCATGTGACTAAAAACAGACAAGAAAACATGGAATGTGTAAAAACACTTGTTACTTTTTTTGTCAGTACAATGTCATAGATATTGATGTAAGAACTGATGTGATTTGGTTATTATCTATAAAACCATGGAAAATGGATAGATATCAGCTCTGAAATTAAACTACCATGGGATAGTTTTGTTGATATCATTATATTTGTCCAAACAAATGTACCTTTAGTTGTACTAGACATTAAAGCGAACAAGAAATAGAAGAAAATATAGGTGGAATAATTATCTTTTCTGCGACTGTATATATGTTATCATAAAAAATAAGAAAAAAATACAAAATAATACTTGAAATGATAGTACTTAAACTTTATGTTTAAATGATGACAAACATTTAAACACATAATTACTTCATTGTAAATATTTGGTACATTTTAGAAAAAATCAGGGTGAGTGAAACATGTAGACATGACTGTTGCAACAAGAGAATCACTCATTAAATGCTAAGCTATATATAAGGCCAACTCCAAACTTTTTTCTAAGCTTTACAGTGAAAAAAAGTTTAGAGTTGTGTGTTTGACAGCCCTGGTCCACACTCTGCTATTGCCAAACATCAACTGATGAGGAATTAAACCTCATTTTTATTTAATGGCATCAGTGCAGAGAGAAGATGCAACATTTTCTCCCAAAAAAAGCCCATCTTTACTTTTCAGATTTCTCTACAGTGCAGTCTTTCCCTCCATTAAGAAGTCAACATTATGTGAAGCTGTGTGACTGACAGGCTGATGGTGCAATGCATGCTGGGATATGCAGGTGATGCTGTTTGTCTTTTGAATTGTGAGTTCTTTCAGGCGTTTGTGTTCTTTGTTATGTTTGCGTGAACATCAGACCCCAGTGTGTGTTTTTCCGTTGTGATGTTACCGCCGGGTCCAAACGATAAATAAACACACAAGTAAACGACCGTGGCTCGTCTTAATGATGTGATGTGATCTAACAGAAAGCAGACCACTGCTGAGTCCCTGATATATTTCAGGACGCTGATGCTGACATGTTGCCATGGTTTCAGGCTGTATCTTAGCCTACTTTGTGTTCTCCGCAGCCGAGGCGAGTTAGTTATCCGTCCTGCCAGCTGTGAGCCTTTCAATTAACGCACAGCCGCCGCTTCCTGTTTTATTGTGCCAGGAGTTCACTTTTCTGATTAGAGAAACATGACAAGATATCAAACCGCTGCACTGCCCGCCTCGCCTCCTCACAGTGCCGAGCTGGTCACCCCAAAATCACACCCGGCGCATTTACAGACCAAATGACCCTTTAAAAAACCCCAAGGCCAGGAAGCATACACATCTGTTCCAGCAGTCATATCGAAAAAACTGACCATGTTCCTGGAGATTTCTGCTTTTTTTCAGGAATTGTTTTTCGTGCATCTAAATATTGACTCTAAATACTACAATACCCATGAGGCTCTGCTAATGTGACCATGGAGAGGAACCTTCAATGTGTTTTTACAAAGTGAAATCCTTCAGATAATAAGCATCCAGCTGAACATAGAGATTTGATGAAATGAGAGAACGTAGCCTGTGGATTTTTGTTGCTTAAATGCACCCTGG
This sequence comes from Fowleria isostigma, assembly GCA_029814645.1. Classification (NCBI taxonomy): domain Eukaryota; kingdom Metazoa; phylum Chordata; class Actinopteri; order Kurtiformes; family Apogonidae; genus Fowleria; species Fowleria isostigma. Next base: position 39,622,881 of record JAPTGZ010000022.1, on the reverse strand, counting down.
GAGATGTAGTCCAAGACATTTTCATCTTTTGCTTCTGCATTTGTTAATAAACAAGAGGTTAAAAGTGGTGAAACCTTTGCTTTCACTTTATTATTGGCAAGACGACACCATAAAAACTCCTTCCAGCACTCAATGGCTCAGGAATGTTATGTCTCTCTTAAAAATGGAAAAGATAAGATATTCTTGAAGAGCTGTTCCCTGTAAGTTTTACAGTAAATGGCGGCCCACCTTAACTTTCTTCAAATCACTCCCATTTTCTTGTGATTGATGGAACCCCCCCTTTTTTATGGAATTATAATTTTTTTTAAGTTTATTATATTTTTTTTTCTTCCTTCCTTTTATATATTTAATTTTATTTATTTATTTTCTATGTCTTTTGTTTTCTTTGTACTTTTTTTTTTTTAACCTCTTACATACATTGTTAAAAAAGACTAAGTATGGCTCTTTGTGTGTGACAAAACAATCAGTATGACATTTATGTGTTTGTCAAATTCTTATTTCCTGAAATGATAATTTTCTGACTTTGATGTGCCATATTTTTCAAGAAAAATATTCATATTAAAAAAAAATTGTGAAACCTCAGTCTGAGTTCATGTTCTGAGGCTGCATTTTTAATTAAGAATATCTACAGAATTACTGATGGAATTTTCTGGTTGAGATTTTCCTTTGTAAATTGTTTCAAGGCTCTAAATACTTTAGATACCTCGATACCCATGAGCCTCAGCTGCTGTTACCATGGAGAAGAAGCTTCAAAGTATTTTTACAAAGGGAAATTGGATTCCTCAGACGATATATACGTCCAGCTGAAGATACAGATTTGTACAAATGACAGAATGCGAGGACCTGTGATTGGATTTTTGCTGTTTAAATGCACCTTGGGAGATAAAGTCTAAGGTATTTTTCATCATTTGCTTGTATATTGCTTAAAAAGAAAGTTAAAAGTGGTGAAAGTTGGAGTAAGGTCATGTTCCAAGGCTGCATTTTTAATTAAGATCTATAGAGTTATTAATGGAGTTTTCTGGTTTCATGCCTGCTCCCTGAAAAAATTAATTCAAAGCTCTAAATACTCTAGATACTACAATACCCATGAGTCTCAGCTGCCTTAGTCATGGGGAAGACACCACAAGCTGTTTCTACGGCTCAGTAGTAATGAAATGATAATGAGATAAACATGGCAAAGCTATTGATTATGCTTTTTAGAGAATCTGAACCTCTGGGACTGGATGTTTGTATCTGAAATGCATCTTGGGAAGTCTGGAAACACCCTAAAAATACATCAAACATAACAGATTGAGCCTTTGAAACAGTGTTCCTGAAGCTACTCTCTATATTAAAGATTACTTTGTTTTTAACATGTAAAAAACTACAGCTCCCATGATGGTTTGTTTTTCTTAAAATATGATCCGTAGGTTTTACATGCATTTGTGGTTCAGAGGCAGTGTTCATTTCTGATTGGATGCTGTTTTCTAAAATATTTTGTTTAGATGCAGAATATCTTACAAACACCAAATACCACAAGCTGATAATTCAACACCTTAGGGATTGTGGGAAATAGTGTTCATTAACTGCTGCCCAGAGTGTAATTGCGAGATTGTATAAAAAAAAAAAAAAAAAAAGATAGTTACTGTGAAGATGACTACACTGATGTTCAGCACACTAACCACTACTGAACCTGAATACTACAACAACCATGAACCTCAGCTGCTGTTGCCATGGAAAAAAGGTTGTTTTTTTTCCTACAGCTCCCTAGAGCAGACATTTAAAAACAACTGTACTTCAACATCATTGCTTGCAATTTCTCTGTACACAGCAGAACATAAAATCAACACATTTTCTGTAAAAGTGTTCAACAGAAGCTGACCCTAAATACAGTAAACCCTTGTTTTTCGCGGGGGTTACGTTCCAAAAAGAACCCGTGATAGGCAAAATCCGTGAAGTAGAA
>JAPTGZ010000022.1:39566387-39586484 GCA_029814645.1 Fowleria isostigma | reverse complement strand
AGGGGAGGGGGACAGAGGGACAGATGGATGAATGGAGGGGTTACCTTTGTTGCGATTTTCGGGGGGTCCTTGTTTTTTACCTGTTCGGACAGAGAGAGAGGGCGGAGTGCTGATAAGATGGCTCAAAGGAAAAAAAAAAAAAGAAAACAAACGCTCCAACTGATAGAAACCCACAGGTATGTGTTCCCTGTGTGTGTGTGTGTGTATGTGTGTGTGGGCAGGAATGGACCAATCAGAGGAGAGAGACACAACGCTTCCTGCTGTGGAGAACCAATCAGGCCACAGTGTTGGACGCCAGCGCTAACAAGTACAACAGCTATGAAAGAGATGATCGATTTGGTATCAGATGAGCCTGTGGTTGCTATGGACAGACAGCCAATCAGAGCTCAGTTCAATCCCGGTAAATAATATAATAATAGCTGATCGTCATTTAGGGATGTTTTGGGTTTATTCTTAGCGGTTAGCAGCTTCATTTGAGCTTCTAATCTAGACATTATAGCTGAAGGGTTGCACTTTAAACCTCACCAGCAGAGGGCGTCAATTCCTCCATAAGATACCGAATGGTAATGCCAATCATTTTACAAACTGGAGGATAACTTGGAGAATGATTTGGCTGTTTGTAGATGATAACACATTCTCCTACTCTGATATTCATGGAGACTTTTCTGTTTAGCGTTAACAAGTACAACAGCTATGAAAGAGATGATTGGTTTAGTATCAGATGAGCCTGTGGTTGCTATGGGGATGCAGCCAGTCAGAGCTCAGTTCCATCCTGGTAAATAATATAATACTCGATGAAAATCATTTATTAATCCTCAGCTCTTAGCAGCTTCATTTGAGCTTCTAATTTAGACATTATACATAAAAAGTTGCATCTTAATCATCAGCAGAGGATGTCAAGTCATCCATAAAATGCTGAATGGTAACTTGGAGGATAATTAGGCTGTTTGCAGATGATAACACATTCTCCTACTCTGATATTTACGGAGACTTTTCTGCTTCATACGTTGATTTTTTTGAGCAGAGATACTGAGGATCATCATGACCCCAAACTTACAACAGGACACAGCCCATCATTGTATCAGTACACAAACTAGCATAGATATAATTTTATGATCTGTTATAATGGTAACAAAGCTGGTAACTAATTGAGGTGTCCATGTACTTTGTAATTAACAGTGATGCATTTCTAAGCATCTGTGGAAGCTGTTGTGATGCGTTTCCAGACCAACCAGGAGCTGACGTCAAATTTTTTCCATTAAAAAAACCCTGTTTCTGTTTTTGTGTTGCATGTGAATGCTACACATTTGCCTAAACAAATAAATTGAAACTTCAGCCAATGTGATGATCATTTAAGTCAGTTTTGTTGAAGTTTTAAAGGTCAGTTGGATCAGCTTTAACTCTTTTCCCCATAAAGATTTGGCAACCTGCCTTGTATCTATAATGATGGGATTTGATGAACAGTTGATTTTTCTAATTTAACAGAGGCTATAATTGGTGGAGCAACTGATAAGGTTAAGGGAAGCATTTTTGACATTTTTAAGCTGAAGTGGAGTCAAATAAAGGACCAAAATTACCCCAAAATCTGACATGGTTGAGCCTAGTCCATTCAACTGTTTCAGTGTTCTTTTCCCAGACACAATGTACGAAAAAAAGTCACTGAAACACACGTGTATGCAGGACTCTGAACAGATAAAAACAGGTGTACACTTAAGATTATGATATGAAACAGTACAATACTCTGACAAATACATTTGTAAATATGTCAATGAAGTGTTCAGAATATGTGATGTAATGTATTTAAAATTAGAAGTTTAACACCTGAACTAATGAACTGCATTTTTCAATGAACTCTCACACTTGAAAAAGAGAGCAATCACAACAGTCACTTTTCCATCTGACATATGCACAAAACTTTACCGATATCTACTAAATGTTGAAAAAACAGCAGAGCATGTTGTCGGTTTTTCCATTAAATCACAAATGCGATGATGTGTTTATCTATTATTGCAAGATGTTACAAGAAGTCATCCCATAAATACAGTGCTCAGCATAAAAGAGTACATCGCCTTTGAAAAGTAAGATTTTAATCAATATCTCAATGAACATAAGCACAGTTTCAAAACATTTGGACAAAACTAAGTTTTATAGAACATTTTCTTAACTAAGAACATGATCTTGTATAGTGTCCCAAAGAAAATTTTGGCTCTTAAAGAAAACTGAAGGTTTTGTGACAAATCTGTTGGAGTGGACTCATTTATGCTGAGCACTGTATGGCAATGAACGTATATATCTGTTGATTTGAAACTAGAATGTGAATTATGTATGGTGGCCATGTAGTATAGTGATTAGAATGCTCGTTACCCATCTATTCCGTACTAAATTCAAAAATGATTGGGTTTCCTGGTATGTCCATGTTTGTTTTAAAACTCTTCTTCTTCATTTGTTGTAACATCCATCAACATCCGGGTTTTTTTGTTCATGTGACTCATTGCGCAAAAAGGTCTTTTCAATGCAGTTTTGTACAATATTACAATTTCTCTACACTTGAAAAACTACGTCTTGCCAGCGCAAAAACCTTTCATCAAAAAAAAAAAGTTTTGGCAAAACTGTCGTTTTTCCATTTGGCAAATTTTTATGCTCAAGTTATATTTGTGCAGTTTGAAGTCAATGGAAAAGCGGCTATTGAAAACCTTCATGAATGGGTAGATGAGAGTCTCAGTTTTCCACAGATATGTCACATGTCTGTGTTTCCATTAAGTGTAGGAGTGTAAAGGTAATTTTTAATCATTTGTGGAGGTTTACTTTGTTTTATGTAAATCCACTATGAGTTACTCCTATTAGATCAGGGCTGTCCAACTCATTGTAGTTTAGGTTCCACATTCAGCCGGTAAAATCTGTATCATAATACTGGAAGGTCTCAGCATCTGTGTATGTGTGTATCTGCATAGTTCTGAGAAATTGAGATGATTTTAACTGGTAAATATGGTACCTACAATTGAGGAACAATACCATCTCCACATTAAATACTGTATCTCTTCAAGCTGATAGGACCAACATTTTGGAAGTTAGAAACAGGAACAATGCATTTACTAACTTCAGTCCATAGATATTGGTATTAATATGACCCGACCCATGGTTCCATACAGGTCAACGTCCAAGTGATAAATAATAATCTATAAATAATAATCAATTTTTTTTTATCTTCGTTTTAGTGTAAAAAAAGTAAAATTACATCATGCAAATGTGAATAATCAGAACAAACATGTACAACCTGAAATTTCTTAAGAAAAAGAAATGCAATTTCAACAATAATATGTCTCAGCTTATTATTAACACAACTTACAGATCACAGTGGATCTCCAATTACACATAATATTTTGTAACGGGCATTGTATAGTCAATTTTAAAGGCATTTTGGATTCATATTTGTTCATGTTCACACTTTACTGCTCGTAAATGTAAATATTTTTATAATGTAATTTTACTTTTTCACATTAAACCAAGGAGAACATTTGAGTTGTCGTTAATTATAGATTATTATGGAATTATTTTACTCGATATCATATTGGTCTGTATGTGGAACCTGAACTAAAAGGAGTTCAACAGCCTTGATTGTCAATATCTTCAGTGTAATTTTTGTATTTCTTAAATCACCCCATGGACTGGATGGGACCGTTGGGCGGGCTGGTTTTGGTCCCCGTGCCCTACGTTTGACACCCCTGTTTAAGATGTTGAAAGGAGGAAGAGTTAAAGTTATGTCTCTGTTTGTTGTTTGTGATTGTACCAGTGTTATTAAATGTATTTCAATAATCTGAGTTTAGCCTTTACCTAATCTTTGGGATTTTAAGTGGTAAAATTTCGGACTAGTGTTGAGGGTTCAGGCCTGATTTTTTTGCTGGCAAAGAAAATCAGAGTTCTCCGTGAAGCCGTCCACCGTGACCATTTGATGCTATGGTTCTCCTCATTAGGATCCTGTTGTGTTTTTATGTGGAGGCCGAGACGTGACCCTGTGAGCGTCTCTCTCCGCTGAGCTGGTACATTCAGCCGCTTCACAATGAATGCCCGATGAACTCAAACTTTAGCCAATAAAACAAATGATCAGACAGAAACAAACTAAAGGAGGAGACATGAGTAAAAGGGGGTTAGCATGACCACAAGCAAATCAAAAGCAATAGAGACCGACTGCAGAAGCCTGTAGGTTTACATCAAACTGCTCTCTGATAGTACAAGGATCATCTGCTCTGTGGCTTTTGAAGGTTCCTGAATGATCGGAGGAAACACGCACTTTTAGACATTTGTGGACATGAATGAATGAAAGAGACCATGATGTCGTTTACAAGACAAAAATCAAATTATTTTTAGTAATCTGGTGCAGAATTTTCTTTTCTTTTTTAAGTTCTTTTCCAAATGTAAGGTTTTCCTCTGAGAAAACATCATTATAAATTCATCTTTAATATTATAGTAATTAATAAAACTATTTTAAACTCACTTGAATATGCTTTATTTTTTGTTTTATATCACAGATCCTTGTTTAATGTCTTTTTTGTATTTGCATGTAAGTTTCTACAATAAAGATTTTTAATATAGGCATGCTATAAATATAATGGGCAGCTATGGTGCAGTTAATAGAGAGGATCGCCCAATGATCGAAGGGTGGGTGGTACGAATCCCACCTCCAACTGTCCACATGTCAAAATGTCCCCCTGGTGCATGAGTGTGTGCGTGAATGGGTGAATGTGAGGCTTTGTAAAGCACTTTGGGCACCATGAAAGTATGGAAAAGTGCTATATAAGTACCAACCCTTTATCATTTTACTATAATTATTGAAACAACCACCTGGATAGTGATCAAAGGTAATGCAACTAGTGTATGTACAAGTGACTTAACCACATGCTAAAATGACATTTTTTGACACTAGTGGTTAGTACCTTTCCAATGATGTGTCACTGATACATTTTGACCTTGTGGTTCTTAAGTTATAAGGTTTGAAACTTGGTGAATAGGACAAAATTAATGCAAATTAAGTGGGAAAGAACAGGTTAAAATTACCCACGTGACTGAACTGGTAAAATAGACTAGTAAATAGACTAAACTGGAATTTATGTAAATGTCTGTTAATGTGCATTATTTCTTTAAATTTAAACCATATAAATATATAAGATTAATTTCCAGATATCATATGAGACGCATTCAGAATATCTTAGTTTATGCATTGCATATTAGCGCTAATTAGCATAACTAAGAATACCAACAAAACCAAATGTATGATCCAATTTCTTCTTTAAAACCTAAGTACATTTAGATGCCAATGATGTGAAATATGTGTTTGAATGAAATTTTATAGAATGAAATATCTTTAACTTCTACATAATATTTAGCTAAACATAATTAAATATTTGAGCAGTGAGCTTTTTACACAGTAGTATTTAGAAAACTGCTAATGATGACCAAGAAATATCACTGGGTAATACACAAAATAAATGCAGAAAATTAGACATGTATGCTAACAGTAGCATGTTGGACTTCTTATTTTAGCACTTAAACATTAAACAAATATGTAAATAATCAATAGCTTGGAAAATATATAAGAATATTTGGCTATAAATATGTACATGTACAATGACAGCCTGTTATTCTAATTATTGTTGCACAAATTAGTTTCACAACAGAGTTAGCATTCAGTTCTGGTTTGATTAGATTTCTTAAATAATTTCAAGACCAGAAGATTTTCACCTGAATTTTTTGTAAAATCTTCAAAAAATGTTAGCTTTATCATTTTGAACTCTGACAGAGCTATTTATCTGGGATTCCTTTAAGGACTGACCTTAGGTACACTACTATTTTATTAGTTATCTGTTATCATCGTTGCCTTAAATGCTGGCAGATGCTGTTTTTCTGGGGTTCCTCAAGGACCAACCATAGGTACACTTGTATTTTATACAAGCTATTCTTTGGGTGTTGAAGAAGATGTAAATGCCTGAAATTATTACGAGTTGGAAGCGTACAGACAGTGATGTCAACATCATGTGATTGTGGTGTCGTTTATTTCTTCCTGCAGCCGCATTTACACTCTGAAAATCATATTAGTGGTTTTCATTTGTCAAGATTATCTTCCTGAACAAAATGTGCATTAGTGCTTATTTTCTGCAATAATCCAAAAGCTAATGGAAAAATCCCATTGGGTTTTTGTCATGATGCCAAATGCCAGGCTAGACGGTACAAATGTCATCCCTGCAGCCTGTGATTAAATAGTTGTTGATGATGAAGGGTTTTGTGAACAGTTAATAGGTCTCTCTATAAACTCTTCGCTACCAAATGTGTCCCTGCTGTTCTGATACTTTAACCAACTGGTTGTGAGTTGTATTATTTCTCATCATTGGTCTCATTTATTCACCCACGATGCATTGGAGGTCCAGATCAGTGTTCGAATTGGAGTGGGACCCTTCAAACAGCTGGGCTCAGACTGGATGAACTCTACCTGCTGACAGAGTCCGTAAAAACACCACAGCACAGACTTCAAATCAACAACAGCAGCTGATAATAAAATGCAAATATTTCCAATCTGCACTGTTCAAACAGTAAAGTAGAAATATTCAGAAGCTGACACGGTGATACTCATCTAACTCAGTTTTACTCCAAACACTTACTGTCCTCGTACAACCTTCAGCACTTGAACGTAAGTTGTTTGTTTGTTTGTTTGTTGTTGAACGCTTCGGCTCATGTCTTACTTTTCTTGACCTTCTTCTCTTCGTCGTTCTCGCCGGCGCCCAACAGGGTGAAGATGATGCCGGTTTGAGAGTTGAGGCCGACGGCCGATACCACCATCCTGCCCGATCCTTCCATCACGTGGGTTCCTGAGGACAGAGTCACTCAGTCAACACTTTCACCAGGTTTAAGTACTATCACAATCTGAGATAAAGTACTAGGAAGTCATATTTGAGTAGAAGAACAAGTACCCTACCAACTGAAATGTTAGTCAAGTTCAAGTATTTAAGTGTCTAGTATTTACTGTACTTAAGTATATCAAGTAGTCTACAGTCATGGCCAGAAGTTTTAGGAATGACACAAGATGTGTTTTCACAAAATTTGTATGGGCTGAAATATGCGCCACCAGAAACAGAATTTGAATAATTTATATTTGAATTTCAATCACTAAACTTAAATAATTGAATTAAAACTGAATTTCAATCACATCATTTGTATTTGTATTGTTTAATATGAATCATTGCATTGAAAAACTGGAATTTAATTAGTATAATTGGAAAGTGAATTTATTACTTTGGAACTGAAGTCCAATAAACTTGAAACTGAATGTAAGATTATGGAATTTAATTCAGTCTCTCTGAAAATATATTTGATCCTCAGTGAAAATTTAACTCTGTAAATACTTAAATTCAGGTCTCAAAATTCAATTACAAATTACTGAAATCATTTGGGTACCCGGTTACTTGTTATCTGTTTTTAGGGACCAGTTTCATAGAAGCGCCCATTCTGAATAATTATGGTTAATGCACACTGCTAGTGCTTCAACAGGTCTTTAAAATAATTATTAATAACATATTTATTGATATTTTAGAATGATTTATCAACCTAAAACATGTTTTTACAGCAGTCACATCTGTTTTCTTCAGCATCTCTACCCTGTTTCTATATCTGTATATTGGCATCTCATGATATGCTGATAACACGGTGTTTTACATGACTGATGCTTCATCCACATTATAAAGGATGTTTTGCAGAACAAACATTTTCCTCCATGGTTTGGACTGGTACGTTCTAACAGGGTGTTGTAGGATCCATAGAGTCTTACCTGACAGCAACATGGGGTCCTTCTCCATGGACTTGCGGACTTGGTCGGACTCTCCAGTCAGAGAGCTCTCATCAATCTTTAGATCGTTGCCTTGAATCAGAATCCCATCAGCCGGCAGCAGGTCTCCTAAAGGCACAGAGGTCAAAGGTCACGGTCTTTTTCCCTGTAGGATTTCATCAAGTCATTTATCATCTCAGTGAGTGTATATTTTTCCCTTTAAATTGTGAATGAAAACTGAACATTGTATAAAAAAATGTACAAGAAAAGTAGATATAACATTATATTACACTTCCTAAAAACTGCAGCGCTGGGTTTATTCTCCTTAAAAGGTTAAATAAAACACTTTGTTTCACTGTTTAAAGCTGTGGCACCATACCTCTGGAACAACCTCCCTCTGCAATTACAGTCCCCGGACTCTGTTGAGACTTTTAAAAACCATCTAAAAACATTCTTTTTAAGCAGGTGTTATAATCCTAAGTGATTCAAAAACTGACAGTATTTAATGCATTTATCGCATTTTAATTGTGTTTTAATTGTATTTTAAACTGCATTTTAATTGTATTTTAACTGTTTTTGATTTTATTTCGCACTGTAAAGCACTTGATGACCCCCGTTTGTGAAAAGTGCCCTATAAATAAAATTAACTTACTTTGCTGATGATATGTGTTTTTATATGTAAATAGTCTGTTTGTCCCAATAATGTCAGATGTTTATTAGTACATTTGAGTACATTCATGCAGATGTTGATTTCCATGTTTATGTTGGTTTAGTGTTTGGTTATTTAGATCAGTTCCACAAATGGCATCATGAGCCTACTGCCACACCCCCATTCCTGAAAAAAATTGGGACTGGGGGGCGTAATTCTAAAAGTAACACCATGAATCTGTACATGGAGAATGTGGTGGGTTGTATAGCTCTAGATAACACCCCCCCCCCCGACCTCATCACTGACTACCTGCTAGCCCCGTAAAACTAATTTCGGAGCCCGGGGGATGGGGGGGCTCTAGTACATAAGGGACCTCGATCTGTAAGCAGGGGCATGGACTATGTGCCTCTGTTATACATCGGGGTTTACACGGGGTCTTTGGAAGGGGGTGGGGGTGGTATAATGTTGTACATTGTATTGTATAGGTTGTTGGGTACAATAGTAGTCGCTAACACACCCTATTTGTGTCTGAGCGCTCCCTTCAACTCATTCCAAATCCCCCCCAGCAATGTCACGTACCCCCTAGGTTAAGAACCATTGATTTAGATGATGAACTTAAATGAATATATATTTTTCTAATTTAATAATTTAATTTTAAAAGAAATACTGCTGTGGACGCCTTACTTTCAGTATAGAAAATAATGTAACCAATGAATGCAGTAATCAATAAAACCCATGAATAACTGAGGAAATTACAACAACACTGGTAATAAAAGAAATTATCTATTTACTGCGGTTCAATTATTTATCAAAATGAGCCAAAACAAGAACAGCCAGAGGTAAAATACATTAAATATTTAACATTTACATTGCCCTGAGGATAGAAATGAGAGAATATTCTGCTTTTTTTCTGGTCCTTTTCCACGATGCAGGTGTTAAATGAGTAAAGTGGGATTCTTCAGTAAAATAACGAATAGTTCTGAACACGTTTTATAGAGAAACAGAGATTTTTTTTTCCCATGTAAAGGACTGTGAGAGGTTTTTGTGAGGATTTCAACATGTCGAGTAGAGAAGCTGATCAAAGACCTGGACCATCACCTCCAGCTAAAAATAGACATGTTATAATGTTAAATAATTCTTTAGGTGCTAATCCAGTACATACGCTTTAAAAACTGACAGGAAGCAGAAATTCTCAGCTTTTCGTTAGTGCTGCAGATGAAAATTAGGTCCTTTTGTAGTTGGTGTCCTGGTGTTTTCATAAAACACCTCCCTCACACTGTAAAACACCAGGGGGATGTTATAGTTAATAATGCAACGTGTTTAGTAAGGACTAGATGTACGAAAATTCCTGTCAAAAGTGCAAAACATCTTAGAAATGAGAAAGAGTTCTGTGTGAGTTCACAGTAAGTGTAATTATATATGCATAAGTGGAGGTTGAAGTGTAATAGAAAAGTGTTTATTTTTTCCCTCTCATTTTCACTGTGTAAATAACACTAACATCGTGTTAATTATTTCTTTTGTATATAGGATAAATTTCCTTTTTTTTGTTTTAGTTGTTTTCTGTTGATAATTTACATTAGTTATTTATTTTGTTGGTGGTTGTATTGTGATTTTTATGTTGGAAAAAACAAAGAACATAATATAAAAAAAAAAAAAATGTTTTATAGGTAAAGTAGCAGTTAAATGGAGTTTTTAAGTGACTAACCCTGTTTGCACTACAGGAGCTTTTATCATTTATCTCAATTTTTAAAAAAGCTTAAAAAAGCTTAGCATCGACATCACCCGGTAACCCCCCTCCCCCACTACAAATTTTTTTTTATTGCATTCACATGGAAAAAAACCAAAAACAAAACAGCTCTCTTTCTCATTAATTCAGAAAAACAGAGCTTGGAATTCCTGGAAATAAAAGTTCCTGTGAATGCTGGGGGAAAAGTATGGAGTGCCAGGGGTGCCAATAATAATTAACTTAATGCATCATTGAAAAAAACCTTAAAGGTGTCATTTATTAATTGAAAATGGAAAAACATACATTAAATAAGTAATACATTATCAATGTTCACTTAAATGTGTCATAAATTAATTAAAAGGGCAATTTAAGCATATATTTTACTATTTAATTAATTATTTCATGATGTCTGCACAAGAACGCCAAAATTAATTCATTTTTTCTGTCACCACAGCTTGTCAACAGACACGAACATCTCATTGGTTCCTGCACAGCAAGTCAAGACCAATCGATCCCAGATAATGGACTGACACAGAGCCAGTCAACACACTCTGTCACATTAAGTAGCCATATTCATCTGATTTATGTTTGTTTGAATATAGTTCCTGCCAATAAAAAATCAACAAGGAAGATGCATTAATTTATTTTTCTAAATTCCTCTACTTTATTCGCTATATACTGTGGGTGACTCTATACTCTCTGCTAGGTCCAAAATATCTCTTCTTAAAGCAACATAGAGCTCATGAAGGTCCTCCATTAAGGATCTGCCATGTTTTCAAAGTGTGAACTTCAGGTTAAAGCAATCGTCTTAACTAGATCAGTGTTAACCCCGCCCACTGTCTTTGATGGGCGCGGCTGAATGATACAATAAATTCATTGTGGCGCTCTTTGGCATAGGGACCATGAAATAATTAATTGCATAGTAAAAAAATCAAATATGCTTATTGATATTTTAATTAATTCATGACACATTTAAGTAAATATTGATAAATGTATTTATTCATTTAATGTATGTTTCCAATTTTAATTAATAAATGACACATTTAAGGCCTGTTTAGATGATGTATTCAGTTATTTAATTTTGGCACCCCATGCACTCCACAGTAAGGGACGAATGTGATGACACAAATTACAATTTTTTCATTTCTCTATAAAACTTTAAAGTTACAACTTGTCTTTTGGGGTCTTTTCATTGCATCTACTTTTCTGCATAATTTTGAACAAACTTTATTGCAATATTTTGACAATATATGAGGCGGCTGTTTGGTGAAATTCAGCAGGATTTTGAGGTAAATAAATACATTCCTGGAAATAAAAGTTCCTGTGAACGTTGGTGTAAAAGGGTCTAATCAGACTAAAACTCCTCATCGTCAACCTTGATCTCATTTTTTTTTTTTTTTTTTTTTTGTTGTATCCCTCCACCGTCGTACCGTATTTGATCTGAGCGATGTCTCCCACCACGATCTCGGCGACGGGGATCTGGATGACCTGTCCTTTGCGGATGACTGTGAACTTCTGCTCCTGCTCGATGCGACTCTGCAGCCCCCGGAACTGCTTCTCTTTGGACCAGTCATTGAAGGCCGTCACCAGGACGACGATGATGACGGAGAACAAGATGGCGGCGCCTTCAATCCAGCCGGCCTGAGCCTCACCCTCGTCCTCCACGCCGCCCGCAACCTGACCGCATGCTGCCGGACGACATCACATCCAGGTTATGACGAGGACTAGTTTCAACCTTTCACAACACTTTGACTATTTTTTATCCCAAATATCACTGTCAGTGTTTTTATTTTAACTTTATTTATTTTCAGAATGAAATAAACTGAAAGTAAAGGAAATTATTAAACTCATGTGTTGAATACTCTTAAAAATAAACCAAATAAACAATTAAAAATTACTTCTAATACAAGATTCTAACAAGATTTACTACAGAAAAATAATTACTTACTTGGATATAAATCAAAAATACTGAGTTCCAGTCAAAAGTCATTAAAAAATAACATGAATAGAATTATGATCTATTTCACATTGTACAGATTAGATAATGATTAATTTGGATTCAAATTACATGAATTTATTTATTTTTTAATCAATTCTGTACTATTGTAATATGTCACTAAGAAAATAAAACACTGATATAAGTTTTAACTTAATAATGAAAAAAATCACATATCATGAGTTCTATAAAAAATACAAGAAAATAAAGAATATAGTTATTTTCCATTCAGCAGCTGATTTCACATTTTACTGGTTAAAAAACAGGCATTCAATTTGGATTACAATAAAATGAAAAATGATTAATTCTATAGTATGGTACCATATTATTAATATAATCAAACAGCACTGATATATCAAAGTTTTAACCTAATCATGGAAATTGTATATCAAGTTACACCTTAAATTTAACACAAAATAGCTAATTATGTCAGGATAAAATTAATAAATACCAGAGATGGAAATTACATTTACTCACATTACTGTTTGTTTATGTGAATAACTTGTAATTTTTAAAGTAGTTTTTGAAATAGGTTGTTTTCGTTTCACCCAATCACATTTTGACCCAAGTATTTTACTTTATTACATTAGAAACTTGACTATCTAGAGGAAGTAAAAGTTATTACAAGGTTTCCGTAGGTGAACCTGCGGAAGAATCATTTACCATAAAAAACAAAATGCGGGAAAAAAATTAACATTGGTATAGCTAGTGTTTGTCAGTAAAGAAAAAAATGGACCATAGAACTCACAACTTCTGCCACTTGTACTTAAAAATGTTTATGGGTCAGACTGAAGGAAGCATTAGATCACCTGAAAGGAACTAGTTATTATGTGGACTAAAAGATGATTAAAAACAACTTGTGCTGGATTGGAATTATAACTCATCCTTTTTTACATCAAGTAATTGAAAGTAACTATGTAACTTTTACTCAAAGCAAATTTTAAATTACATACTTTACTTTTACTCAAGTAGATCTTTAGATGGATACTTTTACTTGAGTAAAATTTAAGCAAAATAAAGATACTTTTACTTTTACAATTACAATTTTTCAGTACTTTTTCCACCTCTGATCAATACTCATAAACAGGAATCCATATAAACACAAAATACAGGAAAAAAAACCAATAAATAATCCAAATTAAACTGAGTATAAATGCAGTTGTGTTGGTGGACAGACCTTCATTGTCGCCCCCTGGTGGATGGTAGAAGGACAGGCCCAGTGAGATGATGGCGGCGATTTCCAAGATGATGAGCGTGACATCCTGCAGCGCTTCCCAAACCAGCTGCAGGAACGTCTTGGGCTTTTTTGGAGGGATGAAGTTCTTCCCAAACGCTGTGTGACGTTTCTCCAAATCCACAGGATTCCCCGACAAACCTAAAAAATAAAAAGACAACGACCGGTCAGTCAATAATATCAAAAACATGACCACGGAGAGTCGGAAAGGACACATTTTAAAGCAAATTAATGAAAATACTTGGTTTCAGCTGGATGGATAAACTGACGTAAAGGTTTTCAGAGGTTTGGAGTTAATTCAGTCTAGATCAGGGGTGTCAAACATGCAGCCCAGGGGCCAAATCCAGCCCACAGGATGAATTAAATACAAAAACTACACTGAAAATATTAACAATCAAGGATGCTCAAATAATTTTAGGTTAATCTGATGTAAAGTGGGTCAGACCAGGAAAATACTATCATAATAAATGATAACTAATGAAACCCACAAATTTTTTTGTTTGTTTTAGTGTAAGAAAAGTAAAATTACACAAAAATGTTTACATTTACAGATAAGCCTTTTGCAAAAAATGTCAATTAAGTGCAATTTTAACAATATTCTGTCTGTTATTAAATGTTTTGTGCATTTGGTAATCCACTGTGATCTGTAAGTTGTAATGAATATAAAAATGAGAAGCTGAGGAAAAAATAATACCATAAGTTGTTAAAATTGCACTTTTTTCTTAATAAATTTTATTTTGTTAATGTTTTTTACATTTTTTTTTTGGGTAGTTTGGAGATGTAAACATTTTGATAATATAATTTTACTTTCTTCACTCCAAAACATAGAAGTTAGACAAACCCATTTTGGAATTTACCTTGTTTATATGTTATTATTTTAATGATCCGGCCCACTTTAAGTCATATTGGGCTGTATGTGGCCCCTGAACTAACATGAGTTTGACATCCCTGGTCTACATTATTATTATATTATAATATTTACTTAAAAAAATGCTTAAGTTAAAAATAAAGTGCATGAAAAACATATTGACGTTACTTCCGTACTGCGTGGATTACATGCTTTTGGTCGTTATTGGTCCTCTCTGGGTGGGATACCAGAGGGTTAATCTAACTGTGTGAAATAAACAATTATGTTTAATGAAAACCGTTAATGAGTGATTATCTGTAACTGCTGCAGCTGTTGTAGCTCATGGATGTGATGGAGTCGTAAACGTGTCCTGTTAAAGTTGACAGACGCGTTGCAGATCGGTGGAAACAGCCTCCATCTGAAGCTGAGACAGATAAATCATTTTTATTTGGTGACTCAGCTGCAGATCTGTTCCACCCAGAAACAGAATGTCCTGTTGTTTTCAGTGTTTCCTCTTTCCTGCCTCGTGATTCCTCTGATCAGAAGTGAAGCACAAACCTCCGTCTGTCGCTTGCAGCTGCGTGTTAACACACACCGAGGCCTAAAAACAGAACGACAAGTGTCCGCTCCAACAAATCCGATGAAACGCTCCCCAAAGACACACGACGCAGACGCATCACACACACATCAAACGCATCACACACGGTGTCAGGGGTTTTTATCCTACGACCGCTCGCGTCCACGCCGTGACCCTCGGGTGGGCCCTGACCCCCGTGTTGGGAACCGGTGCTGTGTTTTGTTGCTCTGGCAGCGCTCTGACCTCCAGCTGAACGGACAATCTGCTGCTCGGCCTGATGCAGCCTCGGCCACGCCCTCCAATGCCATCAACGCCATCAATATGTCCCCGTTAATGTAGACACAAGCCGTCACAGGGCAGACATGCCCAAGAGGACACGACAACCTCAACATGACAACCAGAACACGACCACAACACACCAAGGAGAACGCAACCAGAACATGCCAACAAGAACACAACCACAACATAACCAGAACACACCAATGAGATCATAACTAGAACACGCTAATAAGAACACAACCAGAACACGCCAACAAGAACACAACAGAACATAACCAGAACACAACCAGAACATAACCAGAACACAACCAGAACACACCAATAAGATCATAACTAGAACACGCTAATAAGAACACAACCAGAACACGCCAACAAGAACACAACCAGAACACACCAATGAGATCATAACCAGAACACGCCAACAAGAACACAACCAGAACATGCCATGAGAACACACCTAACCTGAACATGACAATTAGAACATGACGTGAACGTGCCAATAACAACACGCCAACAAGAACACAACCACAACACACCAACAAGAACATAACCAGAATATGCCAATAAGAACACATGAACCAGAACATGCCGACCGGAACATGACAATAAGAACATGACGAGAACATGCCAACAAGAACACGACGAGAACATGCCAACAAGAACACAACAACAAGAACATGCTAATGAGCACATATCAATCACAACATGGGTACAACAAAGGGAACATGGCAAGAACACACCAATGAGAACACAACAATAAGAACACGCCAACCAGAACACAGTAACAAGAACAGGACAAGAATACGTCAACAAAAACATGACAAAAAGAACATGACAAAAAAAACACAATGAGAACATGCCAACCAGAACATAAAGAGAACACAACATCACCACCCCAACGAGAACATGCCAACCAGAACACACCAAAAAGCACACAACAAAGAGAACACAATGAGTAGAGGCCAACGAGAACACAACCCTGAGAATGTGCCAACGAGAACACGCTAACAAGAACATGTTAACAAGCATATGTTGCCAAGAACATGCCAACGAGAACACAACAAAGAAAACGCGCCAACAAGAACACACCAACTTTTAGTCTTTGACCTTTAACCTGTTGAACTCTGCCCAATTTGTTTTCAGTGTAGACCAGATGAAAATAGAACAAAAACAAACACAATGAAAGAGAAAATGAATGAAGTCACTAAGAAAATTTAACAAAATGGTCACAAATTAACAAAAAAAAAAAAACAATATCCTAGAGAAAAAATAGAAATGGATGAAGTAATTAATAACGTTAACAAAAATGAGCCAAAACAACAGCACACAATGGGACATGTACAAGACAAATGAATAAGAATGAAAGAAAAATAAAATCAGCAAAAATTAACAATCTGTGGATAATTAAAAAAGTGAAGAAAACCTTTAAAAAGATGAACAAAACTCAAAAAAAATGAATAATGTAACCCTTAGTTTTCCTCTTCTTTGTCTCATTCAGTGGGTTTTATCAAGTAGAAATAACCTTTGTACTGTTGGAAATGCTTAGCGTTAGCTTAGAGTTAGCTTAGCATTAGCTTAGCACTCATTGTTTTTGTTTTATTCAGTTATTCATAACATACGCTGGTCTCAGACTGTTTGAATGGTTACATATTTTACCATTTAAGTGTTTGTTGATCGTATTATGTTCCATTTTCCCACAATTACTTTTTTTTTGCGTTTAGCTGATGTTCCTGGGGTCACATATAGGCTATGTCTAGAATGTGTGTTGATACAAGCGTCCTATTGCATTTCTATGGTGGGTTTAATAACACAGGACTCCAAAACAATTTTTATGACCTGATTTCAGCCTCTGTGGTGAAAACAAAATATTTTAATTGATGCTTTTACATAATTTCCCCATACTTTATAATGGCAGAATACCACAATGGGAGGTAAATGGTGCAAAGAAATTGACCCAAAATGTAAAAAAAAAATACATATGCCCTAGTTTTATGTCAGGGTAATGTAATTGCATTTATATATGTGGTAAGTTTGAAGTAAACTGAAACAAAACTGATGTTTTTATAGACATTTTATATTTCGCCCATTTTAAGTAAATGGAAAAAAGAAAGATGTTTAAAACTTCATAAAACAATTTGAACTTTGACCCACTTTTTCCAAAATATAATTAGAGCTATCCTGGGTCCCTTGCCTTCCTTTTCGGGAGTGGGATAATTAAAATGTGTGGATAATTTTACAAACGTGAACAAAAACTTAAAGAAAATGAACAAAACTTACAAAAATGGATAATGTGACCTTTAGTTTTTCTCTTCTTTGTCTCATTCAATGAGTTTTATCAAATAATTCTTGTACTGTTGGATCTGCTTAGCGTTAGCTTAGAGTTACTTTAGCTTAGTGTTTATTGGTCTTTTGTTTTATTCCAAACCAATCCAATCCAACTTTATGTGTAAAGTACTTTTAAACAACCACAGTGAAACAAAATGCTGTGCAGAAAAATAAATAAAACAAAAATATATGAATAAAACACCAGAATTATTCAATTATTCATAACATACACCGGTCTCAGACTGTTAGACTGGTTACACATTTTTATCGTATTGCTTTTATGGGTACTCCTTGATTTTATTGGGTAATTTAAATTGTCATATTTTTGCATTTTCTATTTGTTTTATATGTTCTGTTTTATGACCTATGTATCTGTAAAGCTTTTGTATTTTTATTTTTCTATTTTTTTTTTTTTTGAGTGTCGTTATGTACCTTTTTAATCTGTAAACCACTTTGTGAGATTTGTTCTGTGATAATGCTATATAAATAAACTTTACTTACTTTACTTACATATTTGACCATTCAAGTGTTTGTTGTTCATATTTGTTCCGTTTTCCCACAATTGCTTTTTTTTTAGCTGATGTTCCTGGGGTCATGTATAGGCTATGTGTAGAATATGTGTGTTGATACAAGCGTCCTATTGCATTACCATGGTGGGTATAATAACACAGGACTCCAAAACAATTATTATGACCTGATTTCAGCCTCTGTGGTGAAACAAAAACCACAACAAATGTCATTAGAGCAGATCGTCTCATCTTGATAACGCTCATCTTGGATTTCTCTGCACAAACATCCATTAAATCCAACCAAAAACAAGCTGCACTAAACACAAACTCATATTTCAGCTTCAGGACCATAAAAGCCCGACCAACGACAGGACAATCTGAAACACAAAAGCCAATGATAATTGAGGAGTTAATTGAAAACTCTGAGTGTTTGTCTTCCTGTCCCTCTGTTATTGATTATTGATTCCACGGCCGTGCAGCTCATTTATTCTAACAGCATGCTAAATAAATTCAATAAACGCCGACACACACACACACACACACACAAATGCAGACTGTAAACGTCCCGAGTGCAGCTGTGAACTGTTTTTGCATCTTCTCCATCTTGTGGCTCAAACCCACAGTTTGGCGCCTAATTTATTTATCTTCCACAATAACTGATCACAATAATGACTGAAATAATAATTTACTTTGTCAAACTGAAAATGGACAGGCCAGGGTTAAACAAAAAAACTGCACCATTTCCATTTGCAATGTGTATTTTTACACTATTTTTTACTTTTTTAAACCAGTAATTTCTGTTATCACTACCTCATCTGTTTAACTTCACTGTTGCACTTTTATTCTGTATTTATTATTTCTTCAACCCCCCTGCTGTTTATTATTGTAGTCCATGTGCAGCTGCATTTAATGTTTAGTGTTTATTGGTTTATGTTATATAGTTATATCCTATTCTATTTTGTTATTCTTTTGATATAACACACACACACACACACACACATACATATAGATATATATATATACACACACACATATACATATATATATGTATCTCACTGTAATGTCAAAGTGTCAGAAAGTTAAGAAAAACACAGCTTTCATATCCCACTGCAACAGACAGACAGATAGACAGATAAAACTTATTAGACTTGGGTTTCCTCCCTGCACATATTACAATAAATACTTTCAATCCTGAATGTTTGTAATTCCTATTTATTAAAGTAATATATTTTGTTAAACTCCTTGAATTAAAGCTGAAATTACATCTGGGTTTCTGCTTGTTTTCTTTTAACTGAAACCTATCTATTTTCTCTGTCTAAAAAAGAGATTTTATCTCAAGGGACTTCCTGATTAAATAAAGGTTAAATAAAAAGAAAATACATTATAACTGCTTTTTGTATATATCTAGGTAGGTTTTAGATCTGATTGATGTGATTGAATGGCACTATTAATTTTGTTGTACTTGTTATAATGACAATGAAAGAATGAATGAATGAATCTTCATTATCGTGTCTTGCATACGAATATGCCCAGCGCTTACATGGACTCATAAGACACCAAAAATATAAACCTAAAATACCAGACAGTAGGTACAATAGATATAAACAAGACAATGTACTGACCTATTTAAACAAACACATCTGCTGCTTTTTCCAGGCTTTACAAACAAATAAGGCTAATTTATATACATTTGAACTAAACAACCATTTCATCTTGTCATCACCAGTGCTCCGAACATGTTAGGGTTCGAATAAACAACTCATTAAACAAAGAGGCTCTCAGTTCATCATATAGAGGACAATACAAAACAAAGTGAGGTTCCTTTTCCACTTCCCCCAAATCACACAATCCACAAAGTGTGTTTTCTTCTGACAATAAAGATATTCTATTCTATTCTATGACCCGTGTGGATCCTCACATTCTAGATGTGGTAGCTTTTATGCTGTTGTGTATTTGTGCATGCTGTACCACATTTGTCCAGCAGTCACCGCCAAAGCATTCTGGCCATAGCGACGAGATTGTAAGGCTATTGTATTCCAAATTACTAATATATTCCATCCTTGTCAACTTTAGTTTAGTTTAGTTTAGTTTAGTTTATTTCGAGCTTATGCACTTCATGTACAGTGGCAATTCGTATACATGCAC
>JAPTGZ010000022.1:39532839-39542919 GCA_029814645.1 Fowleria isostigma | reverse complement strand
TAGCGCTTTTCTACACATTAATGGTACTCAAAGCGCTTTACAATACAAGCTTCACATTCACCCATTCATGCACACACCAGTGGGGGGGGTCTGCCACTATGCAAGGCACTACCTCACTACTCACTGGGGGCAATTACATAATGGTTCACTTCGACATGTGGACAGTTGGAGGCGGGATCTGAACCGTCGACCCTTCGATCATTGGACGACCCGCTCTACCACCTGCGCCACAGTCGCCCCATACTTGTGTTCATCTGTTCACCAACACAATGGATCTGAAATGAATCAACCCAGATGAGGCTGAAGGGTGGACTTTCAGAGTTAATTCAACAGGTTTAATTAAAATATCCCAATGACAACCATTCTAACCATAGTCTGTCCATTTTCAGAAGGTCAAAAGTAAAATAAATATGGTCAAAAGTAATTTGACCCTCTAAAAATGGGGCCAAATAAAATATATTTTGCTTTTAAATATGTTTTGCTTCATCTTTAGTATTTTATTCTGAGACATTCTATTTCACCATAGCATTTTGAGATCCTTCTGAAAGACAAGTGCTTTATATATGCGATTTTTCTTTATTACAAAAGCCAAGTGGCCTTTGTACGTGTGTGTGTGTCCAGATGTTCAATCCCCCCCCATCCACAAAGAAAGGAGTGAGCATCAGTAACAGCTATAACACCAGCAAACAGTCCACGCATTTGAATGGATACTACACAGTATTAAAGTAACGGTCATTCATTCATTCATTCATTTATTTTCTGAACTGTGGGGATGATGTCACAGTTACCAACAGGAGACAAACAACCCTTGACCTTCACATTTACACCTACAGCTGATTTTAGACCGATCCGATAACTCATCAGTCTTTGGACGGTGGAACTCGTACAAAGCCCACACAGACATGCACATTTCCATAAAAATGACAGATCATCTGTCAGGATGTCATTCCATTTTACAACCACATTCTTATGTGAGACTGTTCTCTGGGCACTGACTGTCCTTCATGGTGACAGTGGGTGATTCAGACCAACAGCAAACCTCTAAAACCAGACAGTTCACTCAGGGTTTATCTCAATAAAACAACTGCATGGTTTGAATAATCATATTCACACCTGAAGAAAAAAAAAAAAAACAACAACTCTGAAAACCATTTTCTGTGACCCAACAGCAGTAGTATTTCACAAATTCTAACTTACAGCAGCCACTAATGAATGATCCAGTAATGCAGAACTAACTGTAACTATGGCAACAATAAACACCATCAGAAACACTTTGAAAGACTGAGTCACTTCAGGAGAAATACATTAAAATTTCACCAGATTAGATTATATGGCTCAGTAACCTCACAGTCTTCATTCTTTTCATTCAAAAACCCAACACTGACAACATTGGGTCCAAACAGCTGATAAATTCTAAAGTTGTGTCCTAAATAAAAAATTTAACATGCTGCTGCCAACCCTGATATTTCCTATCAATAAAGTCCAAATTTATTTTATCTTAAACATGTTTTATCTTAACTAAATACAAGCTTTAAAACATGGAAGTTATCGATTAATTATCCCAAGATTCAGAGAAAACCATGTGGTTTTATGTCCAGAACCAAACATTGGCCTTGACAGATTTTCACGACCAATGAATGTGTGTGAAGATATTCTGTCAAAATTGTTGAGGTTTGTCCATTGAGTAAAAAGGCAACACTTCAACAAAACCTCTACAAATTTGGTGAAAATCTTCAAGGTCAAAATCAGAAAAAATAGGACCAATGTCCCCGTATCTCACCGGTATGTTCTATCAAGAATCAATACCCAGTTGAATTTGTGAGGTTGTCCGGTTCTGTTCTATGTTTGAGTCCTGTGGTCTGGATGCAGGATATCAATCTAACAATAGAAGTGGGTGGGGCTTTTACTGGAAGAGAACTCAATTAATTCAATCAAAGTCCATATATTACATCCTATCAGTAGCTAGGTTTCCATTTCCATTAGAAAAGTGCAAAATGTAAACTGCACAATAGGAATCTGGCAATGAAAACAGAAGTGTTGCAAAAACTGTCAAATGTTGCAAAAAAGTTTTTATGCTCCAGTGAAGCAGTTTTTGAGACGTTTCAATATAGAAGTATTACGTAAAAGTGTAATGAAAATACATTTTGTGCATTTTCACTTTGCATCGTCATGGGCATGACAAGTCCAGTGCCATGAAGGTTCAATAAGATTACCAGTTGATTAAACACTGGCTGGGTCATTCCAAAATTCTGGATCCACAACTCATTGGTGTACAGTTCTCTCCCAGAAATCCATTATGTGGATCCACTGACATAAGACTTTGCCTTGTACAATCAGGTGGCCTGCAGAGTGACATGAGGTCCACACCTCCTCCTTTCTTTCTCTCTCTCTGTAAGAACTACAACATGTCGCAAGACGGGCAGACGAGACTTTACTAGAATCACACGTCACAAACCAATGGAAACACCTACAAGTAGCAATTATACATTGTCAAAATTGCAGAAATATCACTTTTATTTTGTGGAAAACTGTAAACAAAACCCATCTAGTGATGAATAGTAACTATATTGATATCTCCAACCATTTTCATCTTATAAACATCAAAATATGGACCATTATAAGTAAAGGCGCATTTTTAATACTTCAAAAATTTCCAGACATTCAAAATCTAAATTTCTGAAAACTGAAGAATCTTTGTAAACATTTTTCCAGACAGATCAATAAAAAAGTTGAAAGGAATCTGACCGGAAGTAGTTGTTTGAAGAAATTGCTAATGAAGACGACACCAAACAACGCGTTCACATCGGCTCATGACCCATTGGCGGCAGACTGTGGAATCGCCGGACTGACTTCACTGTTCTTTCTTCTGTCAGAATCGTGGCTCCGTTGGAGTAAGTTGACCACTGAAACATTCACCCAGAGGCCTTCTGCACAACACTGCTTTAAAACCCCGAACATCAACCACCGATCAGCAAACGCACACTGGAAATGTCAAGTTTCAGTGAAGACACATGGTGCTCATGTGTCGGAATCAGACCCTTTAATACCACGACTCACTTCTCCATCTGTAAATGTTCCATCAAAGCAACTTCTGCTCAAAAGACGAGTGTGATTCACTTAATGGAATGAAGAACCGATTTTTACTGACGGAGTGGACAGTTTCACAAAAACATAATGAGAGGATGAGGAATGAAAATAAACCCTATGTAAGTAAATCCAGTCATGTCCAGAAATATTCATCTGTTCACCAACACAGTGGGTCTGAAATGAATCAACCCAGATGAGGCTGTAGGGTGGACTTTCAGAGTTAATTCAACAGGTTTAATTAAAATATCCCATTAACCGTTTAGGAATGACAACCATTCTAACCATAGTCCGTCCATTTTCGGAAGGTCAAACGTAAAATAAATGTGGTCAGAAGTAATTTGACCCTCTGAAAATGGGGTCTAATAAAAGATGTTTTGCTTTTAAATATGTTTTGCTTCACATTTAGTATTTTATTCTGAGAAATCCTATTTCACCATAGCATTTTGAGATTCTTTTGAATGAAAAACGTTTTATACATGCAATTTATCTATATTATAAAAGCCAAGTGCGTGTGTGTGTGTGTCCAGAGATTCACACAAAATCCGTAAAAAGCTGACTGCTGCAGTTTAGCATACTTATGTATTTTTAGTCATGGAACAGACTAGCAAAAATGGCAAGTTGATAGGACCAATATTTTGGGAGATATTAGTCATTTTGTTATACAATAGTCTTACAAATCATGTTGCTATGGCCAGACTGCTTTTGACGGTGACTGCTGGACAAATACGGTACAGCATGCACAAATACGCAAGAGCATAAAAACTACAATATCTAGAACGTGTGGATCCCCAATGGGTCAACACGCTAATTATTCTTAATAACTGGACACTGACTGATGAGCAGCTCCATGTCCAGACGTGTCCTGTTCCCTGTTTTTTCTACAACAAATGAAGCAGAAAAAAAGGTATGGAGTTAATTCTATGTGTTGAATTTATATTTGTATTCTCAGTATTCTGTCCAAAGAGGATTAAATGCAAGTGGAGGAGGCATCATTCAGCTGGAAAAACTAAATAATAATCAGGGGTTTTTCTAGAAAAATTCAGTATGAGGGCGCACCACCTGTCATCCCCCTGCTCGGTCGCTTCTCCATCCCTGAATATGGCGACTCGGTCGGGAAAACTTCAATTTGGATCGTTTTTTCACCGTCTAACGGTCGGATTGGAATATTTTTGGAGTAATAAGAACATATTCGAGGATCAGGCACATTGTCAGGTGGTGGTGCTTGGGTTTTTTTGGAGGGAAAAGATCATTGTACGGCAGAATGAAGTACATTTGGGTTTAATCGGCATTTCGGTAAGAGGGCGCACGCTGTAAGTATAAGGGCGCAGCGCCCCTGATCCCCCGTTTAGAAAAACCCCTGATAATAATAATAGATTAGATTTATATAGTACTTTTTTATTGATGCATACTCAAAGCGTGTACAACGGATCCATTATTCTTCCACTCACACATTCACTCTCTGGTGGTGGTAAACTACATTTGTATCCACAGCTGTTTGGGGTAGGCTCCTCTGACCACCAATGGGATTCGGACCACCAACCCTTCAGTTATTGGACGACTTGCTCTAGCTCCTGAGCCATGGCTGCCGACGATGTAAATCAATCACAGAGATAAAGTGATGGAGTGATCAAAACAACAATTTGGTAGATTCTGAAAAAGAAATCACTAGTGAGTTCAGCAACACCAAAATACATGGAAGAACATGAAAGAAAAACCCTTTTAGAACATCCACAAGTCCAGAACACACCAATTATGTCTGTTTTCTTCACTGCAACAGAACAACAGTCATATTCTAATATTTTTTAATCTATTTACTCAAGAACATTTTATCACTCCAGCATGAGTGAAGTTTTTTTTTTTTTTTAAATATTACATTTTCATATCAACACTTCAAAAAGCTGTGGCTTGGAAGTGGTTAGAGATAAAGTCACATGTAAATGAGAAAAAAATATTTAGTTTGACCCAAAGTTTATGATCGAGTAAATGTATGCATTTAATCGTAAAATTACAGGGTGGCAGCCATATTGGATTGTTCACTTACATGGAAACTTTCCTTTTTTTTTTTATTTAATTCTTAAAGTAAATGAACTTAAACATTAGTAGAAAGTAAAATGCAGTACGTCTTAGTAGCCTGTTATTCAAACAGCAGAGTAAACAAATCTGTGCTTAGCTATCAAAGCTAAAACTAAATAAGCTACTTACTAAATCAGCTCAGGACCACACCCTTAAAGTGTATTTTCTTCCTCACTTTGAATAGAGACATGCCCTGAAATGGTGTTAAGATAGAATGGGGCACATGTCCACCATCTATTGGTGGGAGGTGATAACAAGATTTGAAAACTCTATTTGCACTTACGTTTTATTCAGTTATGTTGTGACTTTGGTGCTTAAAGAGTTAAACTCAGACCAACTGAAACATAAACGCTCATTTTATCCACATTTTCCTTCAGGTTCCACACCTTTCCCTTCACTGCAGAAACACTGAAAACACGAGCTACAACCGGACAGTACAGAGTGTTCAGACGTGTAAACAGTTTGACGGAGTGGACCTCAGCGAGTGCAGGATCAGATCTGGTTCGACTAAACACCAGAGCCACATCACATTCATCAGCCGTCCAGTATTGGACGCCTGAAACACACACACCACAACAAAAACGCTAAAAGGACTTTTGTGTCTGTTCCAGATCTGTCGACAGGAAAATATTTACCAGCTGCTAAATAATCCTGTTGGGAAAGTCTGTTTATATCCTTCAAATGAGATAAAGGTCAATGTTGGTGAATCTTATGGGCAGAACAACGGCAGCAGCAGCAGCAAATTCATTCTACAGATCAATAAATGTGAAACTAAACATCAACTCAACCATAAAAATGTAGGCAGGAGCACTTCATGTTATTATTTGCAATATTATTTTTCCCAGGAGTCAGTATTTCCAGTTTAGAGGTCTGAAATCAACCACCATCCACCAGAGCTTCGCAATATATTGTTTGAGCATCATCATCATCATCATCGTAATGTCCGTGTGTGCAGTAGTCACATCGCAGGTCCTGCAATGTAGGAGGTAAATTAACTCAACTTGTTTTCGTCTAATTTCAAAGATACCTGACACACAGTGTGTAGAGCCGTCCAAAAATCACAAGTCAATCAAATCAATCAAGTTTGCAGAGACAGACCACGCCCCTGCACATGGAGTGAGTCGCTGGTAACATTGAAAAATTAGCAACGAACAAGAGACAATCATTGAAAACGAAGAAAATCACTGAAAACAAACAAGAAACTCATCAAAAACATAGACTTGGTGCCAAAAAGAAAAGCAACGTCAGTTATGTCGAATTATTTCATCTATAGAAGGGTGATAATGAAACACGTGTTGTGTCGACGGTGTCTTACACCTGTTGACACAACCAATGGAAACACAACTAATGTGTTTGACCATTTACATCGACACCACAGCTATTATATCCTCCCAAGTTTTTTCATATTGCAATATATAAAAAACAAATCGTAATGTCAGTGAAAGAGTGTGGACACTCAGTAATGCTAGTTCCAGTCAGGTATTGGTTGAAGACGTCACTCCAGTCAGAGAGTTGATTATGGAAGGTTTATTGGAGAGTTGACAAAGCAAGCAGTACAGTGCAGGTTAGATTCAAGAGTGACTCATTAGGTTCCAGGTGGTCCTGGGTTCTTATCCAGATGTTGGTTGATGCAGGACACGAAGTAAGCAGAAGGTCTTGGAGGTAGCATCTACCTCGGCTGATGGTCTCGTCTGCACTGGATATTTAGGTTTGTTTGTTTAGACGTATATCGCCGAGTTACGCGGTCGCCTAGAGATGGCTGGTGTGTTTACACTTGGGCTGCTCGGCATCATGGGACGGGACAGCCTGGATCTGGAAGCTACTAGAGCTACCCATACAGATAAGATAGATGCAGTTAGTTATACAGATAGTTAACAGTGTCACTGGAGAGGTGAATGCTGAGACAGTGATATACTGATACTGATATACTGAAGGTAAGGCAGCAAGAGGGGCTGATACTGATATACTAATGCAGATAATGATGATCTCATGATATGATAATACATAGTTACTCTTGATAATCAGATTTCTTTTGTAACAGTTTTGCCGATATCGTGCAGCCCTACATCCACCATCTTCAGCTGATATTAGCCCCTTTTAAACAGCACTTCTGTTACAGGAATATTTCACCTTTATTTCAGAATGACGTCTGTGTAAATGAAATGGTGGATCATTTGGTCCCACTGACTGAGCTCTGTAACTCTGGAGGTTGTAACAGAGCCCTGGTAAAGGCGGAATCAGAATTCCAAAACACTATGGAAAAGGAACACCTCTTGTTATGCAACCTAGGTGTGATGTTTTGATGATGGAGTGCGACCCCTGTGTCAGGGGGATTTAAAAATGAGTGTGGGCCGTGTACAGTAAACAAACATATCAAAGCAACCAGACAAATGTGGAAGTGGGGAGACGCCAAAATCCACAAACTGTTGTCACTTTGGGCAGAGGTAACATGTCAACACTGCCCCCGTGGTTCCTGGTGGTACTGCAACATATACTGTGTTTGGTTCATAGTTGTGAGCTTCAGGAGATAGATGGAAATATACAGATAAAATGAAAGCATGCATATCTAACACAGACCATTAATGGGCCTTAAATGGTCTGAGTAAACCAGGGGTGTCAAACATGCAACCCAGGGACCAAAACCCCCCTACGTTTCCCTGGGACCTATGTTCTGCACTAGCTATGTTCCCTACTACCCATGTTTCCCAGCACTTACGTTTACCAGTAGCTATGTTCCCTGGTTCCTATGTTCCACAGTTCCTGTCTTCTGCTGTGCCTATGTTCCCCCGACTCCCTTGTAGGGTTAGGGTTTGGCACTGGGGAACATATGTACAGTGCTCAGCATAAATGAGTACACACCCTTTGAAAAGTAAGATTTTAATTAATATCTCAACGAACATAAGCACAGTTTCAAACAAGTTGGACAAAACTGAGTTTTCTAGAACAAATGTTGATTCTCAAAGAAAACTAAAGGTTTTTTGACAAATCTGTTGGAGTGTACTCATTTATGCTGAGCACTCTATAATCCTGAACTTACAAGTTGCCCTTGAATGCAGCGTTTCCTCTGTAAACGTGTCAGGTTTAGTTGGAGTTGAAATCGATTCTTTGTTTGGCTTTGATGTGCTGGATTATATCGATACTTGACTTCATCCCTGCTCTAAAGCAGTTCAATCTGTCATCAGCTGTTCGACCCTGATCACATGGCCTGTTTTTCTCATGATCTGCATGTTTCCACGACGACCACATGAACACAAACAGCTGGACGGATGGGTGACGTCGCGCACAGCTGATCACTTTCAGATCATCAATGAAGCTGCGACTGTTTTCAACCTCCTCCTCCTCCTCCTGCGAGCTCTGCCTCTGCAGACACACCTGCTCTGCATACGAAAGCAGCTCAATGCCCCAAACACACAAAGACACACAACCACACACACACAAATACAACCACACACACACACACATACACACCATCCCACTATGCAAACTTACTGCTGGTCACACCCTCAAAACATAGGAAGTTTTTTTCTTGTCACGCCCAGCAACAGATCTCCGCCTCACACACACTGAATCATGTCACACAGATATTTCCACATGCAGAGCACGTCAGCGCAACGACACACACTCACAGTGTGTTCGCACTACACAACTACACAACGCCGCAAGTGCGAGTGTGTCTCAGAGTGTACTGGAGCGTCTCAGAGTGTATTAGTGTGTCTCAGTGTGTATTAGTGTGTCTCAGTGTGTGTATTTTTGTGTCTTGGTGTGTACTGGTGTGTGTTGTAGTCAATAGAGGAAACGAGAGCGAGTGAGGCCAGGAATGCAGGAGACCACACCCATATCTGCAGTCATGTGACCAGAGGGGAAAAAGGAAATCCCCCACACTGCAGAGAGACGACACACTCACACTTCAGCTGTTTGTGTCGGGTCAGTGTGTGTTAATGAAGCTCTGACACAATACAGACGTCTTGTTGCACATTATGTGGATTAAATCACTGAGGACGGAGCATGCAGATATGTTACCGACACACACACACACGCACGCACACACTTTGTGTACATGAGTCATCGTTCTGAACGGCTCAGGAATTTTTCTTCTACCTGCTCAGAACTCGTCTCACACGTGTAGAGTTTAGGAGGAACAAAGTCAGAAGTCAAAGTGAAGTGACTGTAATCTGAGAACATGAGAGGATGTGCATTAACGTCAGGGTTGGATCAGAGTGGACCACACTGCACTGATTACTGATCATCAAAAGCTGGAGTCTTCAACTTCAGCCCTATGCTTACATTTCTAAACAGGGATTTTCCTCTTTTTTTTAACAAATTCCATCCCCGCAACCTTCCTTATATAACATATCTGTGCACACTATGGGCAGGAGCTGTGTGTTGCACCTTAGATTAGAGACTGTATTGATCCCACAGCAGGGAATTCAACGGTCAAGGCAGCAACAGAATGAAGTAAAAATGTGCAACATAAAGACAGTGTAAAAGACAAACAATATAAAATAATAATAATGAGTACTAAAAACCCTAAAGACTAGATACATGTTTACAGCAGAGCGGAATTGTAATGTCAGACAGACAGACCAAAATTTGTTCCATGGAAAGTCTGGTTGATTTACCAATGATGAACCATGATGTGCATTAACTCTTTTCTTCTTTTCTTTCCTTAAAGATGAGATTTGATACTTCTGTTACTTCACTAAAGACAGGATTTGACAACCATTAGAACGGTTCTGTTTTTCAAATGTAATCGATGCTGTGAAGGTGGAGGTGACCACAACCCCATGCTACACCAAACATTAGAATTAAATAATACAATATCAATACAGTACCTTTTAATATTGATGCAGTATTGTAAAATGAAATATTGCGATATAACATGGAATCGATATTTTCATTCACCTCTAGCTGTCATGGATC
>JAPTGZ010000022.1:39374482-39384779 GCA_029814645.1 Fowleria isostigma | reverse complement strand
TTACTAAACCTCCAAAACTTGATTCACCTAAAATGGGTCTGTCTCATATACAAGGTACTACACTCCTTAGCTCCTCCACCATTGAAGGAATTTATCAAACACCACATTAACCCACACAGGACAACAAGAGCCTCCACAGAGGTGACCTGGCCAGACCCCATAGGTTCACCACATTTGGACAGACCGTTCTGTCAGTCCGAGGTGGAAACTTCTGGAATATTCTACCACCAACACTTAGAGAACGCCCCACATACACCTCATCTAAAGCACAAATAAAAAATTGGCTGTGGTCAAATCAGAACTGCACCCACATGTAACACAATGACCTGGGCGGAGCTTAACGATGTGTATGAACTTACTCTACTGACCAATTATAGCTTGATGATAAAATGACATGGAAAACACAGTATACAGTATAAATAACATATTCATGGTTGGAATATCTTCCATTTTACAGAATTTTATTGTGCTTTTACTCTTTTCCTGCTCTTTTCTCTGTTCTTTTTTTTTTTTCCTCTATTGTTTATTGCTTTCTATGGAAGATCTCCCACGGGACAACGGATGGAAACTAGCCTTTGGCTAAAATCTGGAGTACTTACGTTCATGTGAAAACATGTATGTTCATTAATAATCACTGTCCCATTCAAATAAATAAAAAAACCAGGCATCAGGGATAAAAGATACTGTTCAACATCGCACTATAAACATTCAAACTACAGGCATAATTACAATGGCCATAGGCATGTAGTACAACAGCAGCAGGAATATTTAAAATACCATTAATGATTATGTGCACAGGTTTGATTCTCCAGTAACCAAATTTTTAACATGTTTTTAAAATTTCTAAAAAGTACCAACATTGTGTATATGAGAAGGAATGGTGTTCCAGAACTGGACGGCTCTCACTGAGAAGGCCGACTGGCTGAAGGCACCTTTTCTGAGGAGGACTAATAGATAATGGGTAGTGGCAGATCTAGTTTGTCTCCTGCCCAAATTTAAGAGAGTGGTGGTGGGGCCAAACCACGTAGAATTTTAAAAACTAAATTTGCGTTTGTTTCTGAGATTTTCTTCTTTATTTTCATTGATAGTAAATGGTTGGTACTTATATAGCGCTTTTCTGCACATTAATGGTGCCCAAAGCACTTTACAATACAAGCCTCACATTCACCCATTCACAAACGCATTCATACACCAGTGGGCAGCTGCTGCCATGCAAGGTGCTACCAGGTCTCACTGGGTGCAACTTAGGGTTTAGTGTCTTGCCCAAAAACAGTTTGACATATGGACAGTTGGAGGTGGGATTTGAACTGCTGACCTTTGATCATTGGACAACCCGCTCTACCAACTGCGCCACAGCCGCCCAACATTTGTAGTAATTTTCTTTGTTTTTATAATTTTTGGTGATTTTCTTCTTTGTTTTCAGTGATTTTCTCTTGTTTGATGCTCATTTTTCACTGTTGTTACCAGTGACTCACTCCATGTGCAGGGGCGTGGTCTGCTTCAACAAACTGAATGGTTGTGATTGCTGCATGATGTGTGTGTGTGTCTCAGGTACCTTTAAAATTAGATGAGAACATGTTGAGTTCATTTCCCTCCTACATGGCAGGACCTACGATGTGACTATCGCGCACACGTGCATTGCAATGATGGTGCTCAAATGATATATTGTGCGGCTCTAACGAAAAGTAACAACTGACTTGTTTGACCATGTACATCAACACCACACAGATATTATATCCTCCTGAGTGTTTATTCATATCGCATGGTTATAAAATAAATCATAATGTCAGTTTTTTCCAGTATCATGCAGCCCTGGTCTGCGTGGTGTGTGTGTGTGTGTGTGTGTGCACTGGGCCATCTGAATAAATCATACCTGCTCTGGTTTGCAGAAAGGAGGAGGAAGTGGAGGAGGCACTGCAGGATGGAGTTGGTGAGCTGCAGATGAGCGGTTGCAGTGGCAACTCGGAATCTGCCTCCTCATCCATGGACAACAACTCTGGAAAGAACAAAACAAAACAAAACAAAACAAAAAAACATGCTTTAATTCAACAAGTTCTCCCCAATGTAGACTGGAACACGGTTCCATTAACTACTCAGGTCAGTTTTGTCTGATATGAACCCACCAAAAAAGCATTGTTTTAGAGACAACATTCATGTTTAAGAAATATTATTCAAGGTTCCCATTCAGTCCCCAAAATTATTTTCCAGGACATTTTCAGCTTCTACAGAGACACGTTATCCTGTCACACACTAATCCATATTCCTGTCCCCCCTCATTCTTTGGAAGTGTTCTTTCTTACAGCTGTAACTTGCAATTACCCAGACTGCTTCCATGTTTATTACTCAAACATTTGATGTGCAAACTATGGCTATAATTTATCTATGAAAGGGTCATTCCAGAGTTGGAGGACATTTTCTGTCCCACCCAAAACAATTCAAACAATCCATGCATGAAACACCAACACATGCACTTGTTGTTAAAATTATTGTTGTCTTGAGACAAAATGCAAATATAATCATAAAATGTGTTCCAAAATATTATGCAAAATACCAAAAAGATCTCAAACACCTCCTAAAATGTCATTTTTCTCTTGTCCACCTTCTTAGATGACAACTTTGCATGTTATCATTTTGTATAAGTTATGAATCAGGATTAGCTTTATTGTCATTACCCTATTTCAGAGCAACACATTTACATACAGTACACCTTCAAGAAACATATACATAAATACACTTTTTTGTAGGATCTTGTGAGAACATTTTCTTGTAACTGATGAAACAATTAATTTAATCAACATATTTTAAATGGTAACGATGCACTAGTGTCCCACATGTGTGCAATTCTGTTACTGAAATGAATTTAGCAGAATCACATGACCAAAGTTACGTCCTTTTTTTTTTTTTAAATCAAAGTTTATAGTATTAGTCATAATTTTACAGTTACATGTACATAAAATATGACTACATAGTTATGCAACCCCACTCCAGCGAAAATATATTGAAATGCACAGACAAAAAAGAATACATAAGTAAATAAAATAAACAAATAGTCATAAAAAAGTAAGTTGCATAAAAAAACGCCAAAAAAAAAAAAACCTACATTGAGAAATTGTGTCCTTCTATTTTTGATATTTGTCCCGTCTTTTCTGCCTTGACTAGTTGCAAAGACCCACAGTTGATAATACACTTCATTAGCTTGACAAACTTGAGTTCATCTGGACAAGTCACAACTCGACTGTCTCTGGTCTTTCTTTTTTGTATTACCTCTAAAAAATTTTGGACATTTTGAATAAATCACTGAAAAACTATTTCGCTAGTTTCATTTCACTTTAGACACACACAGTCACAGAGCTGGGGGAGGATCACTAATTTTCCAGGATAACTTCACCATTTCCAGGACATGTGTTCTCATCTTCCATATGTTTTCCATGACTGGAAAATTGATGAATTATTTTCCAGGTTTTCCAGGACGCGCGGGAGAACACCGCTAGCTTGTTGTTAGCATACCACTAGCTAGCGTCTTAACGTCCGTAACGTTTGTAGCTCGTTTTAATCTTTAAAGTCTTCTTTTTTGTGAGCTTTAACCGTACGTCTGACAAACAGAACTTACCGGTACCGTTCGTCATCGTCTGAACACTGGACTGGTCCACAGTCACAGGCAGCAGGTCCACAGCTGCGGTGGCCCGGTTCGGTGCCCTGGTTTTACCGCCTCTCATCGGCCTGTTCCGTAGGACCGGGTCCAACAGGTCAAAATGCGGGATTCTTTTGGCCCGGCCGCTGCGTCCGTGCTGTCTTTTGCTGTCCCTGTATTCCTTCTTTAACTTCTTCAGTTTGTTGAGCAGCTGGTCCAGGCTCCGGTCGTACCCGGCTGCAGCCATGTCGCTTTGGATTTTCTCAAACACTGGCTTTATTCGAGAACTTCCCTCCAACTGGTCCTGGATTTCAGATGAGGTCCAGAGTCCGAGAAAGCACTCGGTCTCATCATGAGTCCACTGCTGCTTGGTTTTTGTTTCCATGATTGTTTCTCTGAAAATTAAACACCTGCTGTTGTAGTTTTAAAAATGGCGGTTCAGAGCTTTGGCTGTTCCTGTTTTGGTGTGTAAACCCCGCCCACCGATGACGTAATGAGACTCGTCATCAGTTTTTAGCCTGGCCCGTTGAGTCCAGCTCGAGGCAGATTCAGGATCAGTTTAAGAAGCTCCATCAGTTTCTCATATTTATGCCAGAAGCATTGGCTCACCTGCCTTGACTCACACATAAATTTAAGGTCCATCCCATTCTTAATCCATTGGCTAAAGTACTCACATTTTGTACTTAAGTAGAAGTACAGCTACTTGAGTGAAAAAAATACTCTTTAAAAGTAGAAGTACTGATTCAACTATGTTTCTTAAGTAAGAAAGTACAACTTTTCAAATGTAATAAAGTTTAAAAGTAATAATAAAACTGCTTTTTTTTGCCATGAATGAAACAATACTTACTTAACCAGGCAAAATGATGTTTCCATTTTCTAATTCCACAGTGAATGAAGCAGCGTATTTTATGTAGTCACATTTGTTTTGTTTGAAAAAGTAACGAGTCTATTCTGAGAATGTAAAGAGTATAAAGTACAGATATTTATGCAAAAATGTAGGGAGTAAAAGTAAAAAATTGCCAGAAAAATAAAGTACAGATACCTAAAAAAAAATCTACTTAAGTTCAGTAATAAAGTATACTTCCCACCTCTGGATGTGGATCCACCCTTTGCAGCTCTAACAGCTTCAACTCTTCTGGAGGGCTTTCCACCAGGTTTAGGAGTGTGTTTATGGGAAATGTGATCATTCCTCCTGAAGTGCATCTGTGGGATCACACACTGATGTTGGACCAGGAGGTTTTGCTTTAATTCATCCAAAGGTGTTCTGTGGGTTGAGGTCAGGACTCTGTGGGTCCAGTCCAGGTCATCATGTCTGTATGGACCTGACTTTGTGCACTGGTGCAGTGCTATGTTGGAACAAGAAGGGTGCATTCCCAAACTGGTCCCACATGGAATTGTCCAAAATCTCTTGTTCTGCTGAAGCACTCAGAGTTAATTTCCCTGGAACTAAAGGGTCACGCCCAGCTTCTGAAACCCCCACACCATAACCCCTCCCACTAAACTTTACACTTGACACAGTGCATTCAGATAAGTAGCATTCACCTGGAAACCACCTA
The DNA here is from genome assembly GCA_029814645.1 of Fowleria isostigma. Classification (NCBI taxonomy): domain Eukaryota; kingdom Metazoa; phylum Chordata; class Actinopteri; order Kurtiformes; family Apogonidae; genus Fowleria; species Fowleria isostigma. Next base: position 39,379,592 of record JAPTGZ010000022.1, on the reverse strand, counting down.
ACCCAGACTCACCCATCAGATCGCCAGATATTGAAGCGTGATTCTTTACTTCAGAGAACGTGTCTCCACTGCTCCGAGTCCAGTGGCGGTGTGTTTTACACCACTGCATCCAACACTATACACTACACTTAGTGATGTATGGCTCTGATGCAGCTACTCAACCATGGAAACCCAGTCCATGAAGCTCCCTAGTCCCTACACACTGTTCTAGAGCTAATCTGAAGGCCACAGGAATTTTGGAAGTCTGTAATAATTGACTGTAGAAAGTTGGTGACCTCTGCACCTCAGTACCTGCTGTCATTTTACATGGCCTATCACTTCATGGCTAAGTTGCTATCGTTCCCAATCACTTTCACTTTATTATAAAACCACTGACAGTTGACTGTGGAATATTTAGGAGCGAGGACATTTCACGACTGGACCGGTTGTTTACACAGGTGACGTCCAATCGCAGGACCACATTGGAATTTACTTAACTCCTAAGAGTGACCCATTCTTTCACAAATGTTTGTAGAAGTCTGCATGGCTTGGTGATTTTATACAACTGTGGACATACAAGTGACTGGAACACCTGATTTATACGATTTGGATAAGTGAGTGAATAGTTTTAGCAATAAAGTGTATGTGTTTATGTATGTATGTATATATGTCTGGATAAATACATGTATGCATGCATGTATACATGTATGTGTGTATGTATGTATAAATGTATATATGCATGCATGTATTGTATGTATGTATGGATCTCAAATTACTATGAGTTCGAATTCAGCACCTGACTCTGAAGGTTGTGGAGAAAAAATCCAGACGTTTGAACCTGATCTGGACCAAACCACTTATTTATTTTGAAGGTGACATTGTATTATTACAGTTAGACATGTTTTATAAAAATAAACTATTCTACTTCCTTTGCTATAATTTCTTCATTCCCGTGTTTCCATTTCTCTTGAAAAAGCTGGAAATAAAATACGGCTGTGACCAGGACATGTTAATGTTGTTGTTTAACAGATGTTTGTCTGTAATGAACACTTGTCCTTTACTTTGTGACATCCTGATTTGGGTTAATAGATGATGGTTCTTTATAAAAGGCTCTTTTAGTGGTTCTTGTGTCATATTAATACAGTTCTATCAGCTCTATGGGTTATTTGGTCCAACTCCAGAGCAGATAAACTGATGTTCAAGTGATCGTTTTCATCACAGACACACAAACATTTCAATACATCGAGTTACTTCATCATCTGTCGACATAACAGTACTACGAGTCTGGAAGTGTTGAAGAGCGCGCTATGATGCTTCATTCTTCTTTTAGGTTTTTATTGTTTAAGTCCATCACAAACACCTGTTGTGACCTGCTGACTTGGCATGTCCCGCCTCTCCCGTCTGTCAGCAGCCAATCAGGAGCTGGGGTCGGTGTCCATGTCATCGGCATCATCTCCGTCTGAGCGGCAGATCTCCTCCAACGCCAGTTCTGACAGGAAACAGAGTACTCACTGCCAAAATAAAGGTCTGACATGGTGTGTATTTGTGTCCCCTGTGTGTTGAGTGTTTTGTGTATATTTTACATGCACTTTTATGCTATGTTTTATGCTTCACATTGTGCTTTTGGTGTCACTTTTTTTTGTGTACATTTGCATATATTTTGTGAATACTTACACCTTCCCTTGCTCAGTCCCTTTATCCTCATTCACTTGTCTATATTTGTTGTATTTTCTGGATGTTTTCTGTGTATTTTTGTGTGCATTTACCTTTGCTTCCACACAGTCCTGGTACTCTGCTTATGTTGTTAATATTTGTGTCTATATTTATTGTGTATGTTGTGTACATTTACCCTCACTGGCACTCAAACCCGCTGTCCTCATTTATGTGTCTATATTTGTTGTACTCTCTGGATGTTTTTTGTGTACTGTGTGTGTACATTTACCACTGCTCTCACTCAGTCCTGGTATCCTCCTTAACATGTCTATATTTGTTGTACTTTTCAGATGTTTCCTGTGTATTTTGTGTATATTTACCCTTGTTCTTGCTCAGTCCGCATACTCTCCTTGTCTATATTTATTGTACTTTTCAGATGTGTTTTGTGTATTTTGTGTCCATTTATCTTCACTTTCGCTCAGTCCTCATACTGTCCTTAACGTGTCTATATTTGTTGTAGTTTTTTGGATGGTTTTTGTGTGGATTTACTCTTGCCCTTGCTCAGTCCCGGTATCCTCCTTAACTTGTCTATATTTGTTGTACTTTCTGGATGTTTTCTGTGTAGTTTGTGTGGACATTTACCCTCGCTCTCGCTCAGTCCTGGTATCCTCCTGAGCGTGTCCCTTACAGCGGGGATCACCTGGTCGTACATGTGCAGCAGCGGTCGGCAGCTCTCGGAGAAGCGTCCGTGATGCAGCAGCAGCCAGTGCAGCAGAAGCAGACACTCTCTGAGCAGAGATGCCGCAGGGCCGCGCCACCACGGTGACGAGGAGGGGATGGAGCCTGGGGATGGGGGCGGCGTCACATCTGTCATACAAAAACAAAAAACTGTCAGTTGATTCGTAGCAGCAGGTTGTCGATGTTTCCTGTGTGACGGTTGTTATTTTCGACCTGACGAGTCGCGGAGGTCCAACCACTGACGATGGAAGACGATCACCACTGTCTGGACGAGCTGAGAGAGACGCACAGAAACACAATGACGATAAACGGGACGGTACCAGAGTGTGTTTGTGTGTCCGTCTCTGTGTGTGTTACCTCAGTGTGACATTGGCAGCTGCTGTGTTCGTTGGTCCAACTCTCTGCTCTCTGAGTCAACAGTCTACTCAGCAAACGGATGACCTGGAAACCACACAAACAGGGTTCCTGTAACTCACCGGTGTGTTCCATCAAGAATCAATAACAAGTTGAATTGAATCTACCTCTCACTGCTCTCTGCATCTACCAAGGTGCACACACTGTTCAGCGTTAATGAGTCCACCCCAACAGATCTGTCACAAAACCTTTAGTTTTCTCTGAGAATCAATATTTTCTATGGGACACTATACAACATGTCATGTTTTCAGTTAAGGAAATGTTCTAGAAAACTCAGTTTTGTCCAATTTTTTTTTTTAAACTGTGCTTATGTTCATTGAGATATTGATTTAAATCTTACTTTTCAAAGGGGGTTGTACTCATTTATACTGAGCACTGTATATACAATAACAATAAAGGAATATTGATCTTGAATTTGTGAGGTTGTCAGGTTCTGCTCTATGTTAAAGTCCTGTGGTTTTGATGCAGGAGATCAATCTCCTAATAGAAGTGGGTGGTAATTTCACTGGAGGAGAACTCAACTAATTTAATCCATCCATATATGACTTCTATCAGTGATCAATAGTAACTCTATTGATATTGTTAACATTTACATTTACATTTTATAATCCATCAAAATATGGACCATTATAAGTACAGACAAATTTGTAATATTTCAAAAACTCATCAAAAATCTAAATGTAGACATTGTGTGATGGAAACTGCATATAAAATTTGAAATAAATTCCAATCAATAGTTTTGTCTGAGAGGATGTTTGAAGAGATTGCTAATGAAGACGATGCCTTCACATTAGCTCATGTTCCATCGACTGGTGAGATAAAAAACACTGATGCTGGGAAAACAAACACTTCCCTCTTCAGACACTAAGATTAAATCGGTGACTCAGCCATTCGTCCTGAGGCTCAGATACCTGCAGGTCCAGGAGGATCCAGTCTGTGTGACAGGCCTTCTGGTCTGGCCTCGATCTGATGAAGTGGAACAACTTCAGGAAAACACACGGGTCTGAAAACAGTCAAACAGGAAGTCTCACATCAGTTAGAGAATGAGTGAACTATGAGAAAAACAAAAACTGGAGACACTAAAGCAGACAGTTTACCTTTTAGTAAATAAAAAAGTATTAAACACTAAATAAAAAATGACATGTGGATTTGGAACTCTATGATGTTCCAGGACATAGACAGGTCCTGACAGATGTGCAGCCTTTATTCGACCTAATAAAGGCTTATGACTTCAACGGATCCTGCAGGTAATAGTAAAGATTCTCTTGAGATGCAGCTGATAAACTGTGAAATGAGTGGGCGGAGTCTCACCGTGCTGAGAGCAGAGCTGATGAGTCAGCGTCTGATGGTCGGACATGGACGAGAGGACTGACACGCACTGTGAGATGATGCCTAACCTGCTGTCAGCTGATATACAAACACACACCTGCTGCAACACACACAGCAGTCTGGAAGAAACAGAGTGAAACGGATCAGTGTGAAGACTAAGGATGGACAGAGGAAAGATGAAGGAAAGACGAAGACAGACTGAAGATGGACTAAAAGTGGGACTGAAGATGGACTAATGTGGGGTTAAAGATGGGACTGACTGAAGATGGACCAAATTAGGATAAAAGACAGCTGAAGAGAGACCAAAGTTATAATGAGGTGAGACTGAAGACGAACTAGTGGGACTGAGGATGGATTAAAGTGGGACTGAAGACGGACTTAAAGTGGGACTTAAGATGGACTAAAGGGAAACTGGGAAAAAATGCAACAAAAATTGGACTGGAGACTGAAAATGGCCTACAGATGTCTGCGTCCTTACTTATCAGCATTCGTCTTGGGTGTCCTCTCGATCAGGACACTCAGCGTCTTCATGGCGTTACAGATAAGCTCCTCCTTCAGTGAACCACCTGTGTCACACATCCGTAAAACACACTGCAGCAAAGAATTCTGGGACTTGGGGTCCATGTCTGCAGTGGAGCCTTTGGCCTTAAACAAAAAATCAAATTTCACACACAGGTCCTTGTTTTTCCAACGTTTAATACATTAAACCCAAATATAAGTACAATTAAAAATATAAAGCTTATATCTGTAACTTTGTGAAATTCTGATCAGATTGAGTTACTTTCACATTTCAACAACAGTAATTCAGTCTAATACTTATAAACCTATATTTATAACACATACAATAGTTCACATAGGTTTTTTTTTGTTTTTTCATATTTTCTGCATTCACCTTTTTGTCTGCTGCTCCATTCTGACTCCCCTCCGTCAGAACCTCCTGCACCACCTGAGAAACCAACAGAAAGGTCAAAGGTCAGCATCCGCCTCATCGACCCCC
>JAPTGZ010000022.1:39229937-39241867 GCA_029814645.1 Fowleria isostigma | reverse complement strand
TAACAATGTTTTTATTTGGAATTTGGGAGAAATGTTGTCAGTAGTTTAGAGAATAAGACAAAAATGTTCATTTTACTGAAACACAAGGAAACATTGATGATTTTGCAGTGGTCTCTTATTTCTTTCCAGAGCGGTATATAAGTCAACTCTATTCCAAAAAGCCTGTCACAGTATTGAAATAAAAGATGAATTCACCCCAAAAAAGTATAATTATAAAAGTTATTTTGGGCCCCTTAACCTTTAAACACCTAGTGTGACTTTGGTGGCAGTTCCCAAATTAATTTTTCTCTCTATTTAACCTTTCCTAAGGTATTTTATCACCATTTATTAAAATATTATCCTCTGCATTTTGCATTCTTTCAGTGAAAATAAGGCATTTATCTACATTTAATTTGTTGATCATGTAGATGTTCACAAAACCTCAGAAAAAAGTTAAAGGTTATTATATCAGAAACAAATAAAACTGAAGAAAAAGGGACTTTTTTTTTTTTTTTTCAGCAAAGATCAATAACTGAACGTAAAAACAAATATGTCCATCCACTGTCATTGATCCAACTCCATGGGTTTTACTGGTGAATCAATGTTGTGAAAGATGACGGTGTTTCCATGGCAACTACGGAGCCTCTGAACATCCAAGTGAGTCATATCTGATGATCATGGAAGGATGAATGACTGTATTTTACACCAATTATTTAAATCTATTGAAAGGATTAGTGGATCAATAGGTATTAAATAATTATGCATTTTACATCAGTGGAGGGTTTTTGCTGTTTGGGTCTTTATCGGTTAAATACTTAACAGAGTAAAATGTAAAATGGACAGAGTTTATCTGGTCCACATGGTATGGTTTTATTTTCCATACAGATTCTAGTGCAGCGATAAAACATGTTCCTCAATAAAATAACATGTTTTCACTAAAGTCTTTGTTATAAGGTTAGATATGTAAAGATTAAAATGGATCTAATTTTATTCATAATTGGGCGTTTCTTCATCAAGGTGCACTTTTAACCTTGTGATTTTGAATAAAAGTTATTCAAAACTCACCTAACACAGTCTCATAAATTTAAAAAGTTTGTCTAGTTTTAGGATCTGTGAGAAGACAAACTTAGATTACAAGACAAATTTAGTTAATCTTCTCTCACCATTCATATCACGTGGAGCTTAAATATCATTACAGAAATGATATTTTAATAGTTTTTTTTTGTTTTTTTTTTTAAATGCAGAATAGCTTAGCTGATTAGCTTTGAATTGATACATATATTTTTTAAAAGTGCTGTGGTGGAAATTTTATTTCATTTAATTTATTTTGAGCAAGTGAGTAAACATCACAAATGACCAGCATACAACAGCATCTGATAATGCAAAGACACACAACAAAATACATGTAAGTTCAATAAATCAGATTCATTCATTTATACTCAAAAAGGAGTGGGAAGAACAAGAAAAACTTATTTAATCCCAATGATGGTGAAACTATCAGCTATATTGTGGATAATAAGTAATATTGTCTCACATTAAACACAATAATGTATTTTAATTATTTTACTGATAATTCAGATCCATCAATAGTTTTCAAATAAATCATATTTTTAAATATTGTTTTACAAGTTTAAAAGTATGAGTGTGGACGAGGACAAAACTGTGTTGTTGACACTTCTAAGGATGTTGAAAAGTATAAAAAAAAAAAAACACAATAGAAAAGTGGTTAAAAAAAATTGTGTTAGTTTGACAAAGAAAGTGAAATTCATACAAAATATGTGTATTTTTAAAAATATGACCAAAGAACATAAAGGTGCACCTAGTTGAAGAAACGCCCAATATGTTAAAACTAAAAATGAATCCTATTTCTACTCTATTGCATAACAATTAATTTCTAAAAAATAGTTTTAAAGTGTTATTGCCTCCATTTATACATATATGGAGATTCCACGTACCACACTGAGGACGTTCCCATCACACCCCGCCAAGACCTCCTGCCACCCCATTGTAAAGTGTTGTAGCTCCGCCCCTGCTGCTGAGGGCTGATGCATTCTCCTGATCGCAGACTCCAGGAAGGAGTTGGAGGAGGAGGAGGAGAGGAGGCTGCCTCCATTAGCGACAGGGATTCACACCTCAGTCATTCATCTCACCACCTCCCACCGCCATGACCCCCCTGTCACATGTTCTGAGTCACCTGGCTCCTCGCCGCGCCTCCCCGCTTCTTCCACTTGGCGCGTTACGTGAGTCGAGCGCACATTAACTGTATCGCTGCCTAGACTGAGTAGAAAACACAAGGAAGTATATTTAGGTACAGACTGCTACTATTGACTGGAGAATGGCCTCGGAGATAGACTTTTTTCATTCATGTGGGAGGAAAAGAAGCACGAGTCCAGCTTTGTGGATGATAGTAGGTTTTTTCAGAGCGCTCTGCTGCTCTTCCAACTCCATTAACATATACGAGTAAGGCCAAGCACGCAGCGGAGGACGGACCCCATGGGCTTCACGTGTTATGACTCCAATTTACCACATTCACACTGTGGACCAGGGCATTACTGACTTCAGATTTTTTTATATCGACTTATCTGTCAATAAAGTTGAAGTCGTATGATGGCATCTTCACATTGACAGCGGAGGAACAACACAGACACACCGCTGTTCAAGATACTACAGTTCACTGGAACATGAACCATGGACATTTAAACATAGGCTAACACCTGGAATGTTCTTTTAAATTTAAGTTCACAACATAAAGTAGTTAAAGGTTCAGACAGCGGTAGCCAAGATGCACAGTATGAGTCCACCCCAAGTTTGAGAAAAGAGTGCATTGTCTTAATGAAGGAAATTAACAGAACTAGACTGTCTTACATTTCCTGAACAAAATGTGACCCGTGTGCCTCTTGCCGGATTGGTGGACTCGGACATTTAGCATCACAGATATTGTCATCGTCACCTCGATGATGTCAGTAGCTGCGTTTCCATTACCCTCAGAAATGTGCAAAATACAAATTGCGTAATAGAAAACTGGTAATGGAAACACAGGAATTTTGCAAAAACTGTCAAAGATCACAAAAAAGTTTTTACGCTCCCATGAGGCAGTATTTGAGACGTTTCGAAAAAGAACATTCGAAAATACAAAAATACAGAACATATGGGGTTAATGTTAATGCACAAATGACTGAACAATATTTTGTAGAATTGTCCGATGTGTCCCACAGGTAATTATGGAGCCCCCCCCGAATGGTCTTTTTCACTGTACCGAAAATGTATCGAACTGAAGATTCTTGTACCGAAAATGTACCGAACCAAACATTTTCTGTACCGTTACACCCCAAGTTGTCAAGACATTTGTGGACTTGGAACTGACTTTGACTCACAACAAAAACAATTTGCTACGTATGACTCAGTGCGAAACTCCCCCGCACGATCTAGAATAGATTGTGCATATGTCACAGTGATTGGCCAAATTCCAGATTTTTTTAATGGAATTAAATACACTGGGTAAACCGGACGGCCGGCCAGGCGACTGTTTGAATGAGTCAATCACTTCAGATCGGCTTCATTATTCAACACAGTCGCATGTTATTTCTGAGTCTGAAACTGTTGGAAATCTGTACATAAATGACTGTAATTACCCTGAAAGTGTTGGAGGAATGGCTGAATGGGTTGGAGTCCACCGGGGATAACTGCTGTGTTGCTTTCATGTGTCGGTGGTGAGTGCAACCACTTGATGAAGTAGAACATGAATAATCACACGCTAGCTCGTGGCTACGTCCGTTAGCGCGGAGAAAAGAGTGGGCTGAGAGTCTCTGCAAACGAATCAATGGGTTGAATCGCTCGCTCTGTGATTGATTTGAGCCCTGAAGGTTCGATCGGAAACTGGCTGAGAGTTCATTTCATTTCAGGAAGGGATTCAGCTCAGTTTGTTCATGAAGGACACAAGACTAATTATTTCACATTTCACCCCAGAAATGTCATGCTTTACAGATACTGACTTACCCTGGAAGAAGTGTGTGGAATAATCCAGATGAGAAACTTGTTTTCAACATCAAACAAGTAAACTAATTAAAAAAGGTCTTTGGGTTCTCATTTAATGTCCCAGATGATTAAAGAAACCACAAAATAACTCGGATATAAGAAGCAATAAGCAGAAAATTGTAACTTTCATTCAACTCAAACCAGTTCATCAATAATCCAAAAAGTTGGTCATTACCTAAGTACTTAAATGTAATTGATTAATCCTTTCAGCTCTAAACAAATCTAAATATATTAATCACTTCATTAAATTTAACCTTTACCTTGTAATTAGTTTTCTATCAGATATTTTAAGGTGCATTAGTGGTTTAACCCGTAAAGACCCAAAAAGCCACTGCTGATCCAAACATTCTACTGATCTAAAATATTAAATACTTATTGATCCACTAATGCAAGAGTTCCCAAATTGAGGTACATGTATCCCCAGGGTTACTTGGTACTTAAATTATTATTTTATTTAAATAAATAATTTTATTGAACAAGTCAGCACAAGTCAGAAAATGTACATTTCAGGAAATACAAATTTGCCGAACAGATTAATGTCATAGTTATTGTTTTGTTACACACACAAAAATTTAGAGCCATACGTAACCTCTTTTTTTTTTTTACTCACTACTTAACGAAAATGATACTGTACTTTTATGAGAGGGGATAATGTCCCAGTAATCTAGCTGGTCCAGTTCAACAGAAGTAAAGTTGTTGCTTTACTTGTTGCGTTCGCTGTAACCGGAAACTGTCACATTTATTTTCACAATATTATAACTTTAATCTCATAAAAGTACATTATCTTCATTAAAAAATGAGTTTTTTGAAAACTACAACTTTATTCTTATTACTTTATGACTTTATTCTCAAAATTCGACAACTTTATTCTTGAAGTGACAAGCAAATTTAATTTCTACGTAGCCTAACACACGTCGTAGGGTTAAACTCTAACTCTAAACTCTTCAAATCAAATGTTTTCCAGCGCAGTGATCATTATGTTCAACATGAAAGACTGCATTCTGGTGCAGAGCCACTGTTTTCTCCAACAGAAGACATTTATTTCCTTGCTGACTGACAGCTGATGATCATTACATTCATTTTCTAATCTGATTAATACCATTAGATTTAACTAGATGCAGTTCACTTAATCAATTTGGCTGATTACAGCTGCAGTGTTTGATTGATTTTCGGCATCATTTGGGACGCGGCTCAATAATTACCTTTCAGGATATTGTTGTTGGTCTGAAAGGAAGGTAGGATTCATGTCCCTTCTCTGGGTGTTGTTTCTGAACTGTAGGAAACCGAGCGTGTCATAATAATGTGTGTTTTCAGTCTGGTAGGAGGTCAGATGTGTAATTAACAGCTCTAATTACTGATTCCTGATGCTCTACTCCATCATTGTCTTTTAATTTAACTAAGGAAAGTGTGTATTTTCCAATTCTGACAGTTTTCCACCTGATTTTAGCTCCTGTGGTTTTTAATTGGTGCCAATAGGACGGTTTCCAAACAATCCATTTGAGCAGAACTTGGTGCCAACACTAGAATGAACATTCAGACTCTCACAACGACGGACTTTGATGGGAAATAGTGTCTCATAAAACAGCAGTTTGCTTTTCAGCTCTAGTTTTCAGGGTTGATACGGGTGCTTGAAATCCTTGAAAATACTTGAAATTCAATGTTGGGTTTTCAAGGTCTGAAAAGTGTTTAAATTTTAGTTGAAGTGCTTGCAGTTATAACTCTGTGATGTGACTATTTATTTTTAATACTAACTCTTCAGGTCATAGCCACTTACAGACAGGTGATGCATTATGAAAAATAAAACTTTATGTCAAAAAAGAGAATTCCAAAGTGTTCTCAGGTCAACTCCAGATACATGTTTATCTAAATCCAAATAAAAAATTCACTTATGCTTCCGATCAGCAGAGGTGGCAAATATACTCACATTCGGAACTAAAGTAGAAGTACCGCTACAGCTTTTACGTACCTTCACATCTGTTAAGTTTGAAAAAGTAATGAGCCTATTCTGAGAATGTAAGTACAGATATTTATGCAAAAGTGAAGATAGTAAAAATAAAAAATTGTCAGAAAAATAAATACTTAAGTTAAGTACAGATACCAAAAAAATATATACTTAAGCACAGCAACAAAGTACTTATACTTTCTTACTTCCCACCTCTGCCTATCAGTGCTTAATAGTAAATATATTGATATCTGTAACCATTTCCATTTTTATAACCCATCAAAATATAGTCCATTATAAGTAAAGGCAAATTTTTAATATATATTTTAAAAAAAAATCTAAATTTCATAAACTGTGGACAGAATTTGTAGACATTGTCCCAAGGAAAAAAAAAAATACAATGTTAAATGAACGACCAGTTGTTTCGTCGGAGAAGATTTTTTAAAGAAATTGCTAATGAAAACGGCAAAGACTGCGAATGAACATGATGATGATGATGATGATGAAGACGATGACAGACAGTGCCTTCACAACAGTTCATGGGTGATCAGATGGTGAGCTAACCAGTCCGGTTGAACCCAGAAAAACTACCAAGAAAAACGATGACCTGGGCAAATGAGAGCTTACACATTCATCTATGAAACAAGGCTAGTACGGGTGCTTGAAACCCTTGAAAATGCTTGAATTTCAATATTGTGTTTTCATGGTCTGAAAAGTGCTTGAATTTTGGTTTAAGTGCTTGAAAGTACTTGCAATTCTAACTCTGTAATGTGACTTATTTATTTTTAATATTAATTCTGCCAGGTTAGATGCCAATCCAAAGCTACTTACAGAGAGGTGGTACGTTATGAAAAATACAACTTCATGTCAAAAAACAGAATCGCCGGGTGTTCTCAGGTCGACTCCAGGTCGACTTTTTATCTTAATCTTTGTCTCAGTGTGAGTGTGTCTGAAGAATGCCAAGTGGCTTTCCTTTTTTGGGGAAAAAATGTTACATTCTCCTCTAATTTCTAAACTTTTGCCTCTTATGAAACATAATTTTAAATATTTATAATGTAATACAATGAACATTGTGATAAAAAGTGGGGAAAAAAAGTCATGCATACATGTATTTCAGTGGATATATATTTTACCACAGAGATAAGATGCTGTGCTGGAAAATAATTGAAAAAGACCCCAAAAAAAGTGCTTAAAAAGTGCTTGAATTTGACCTTGAAAAATGTGTTCAACCCTGGGCAAAACTAATTAAAAAATACAACAAAGTAATTCTTACAGAATTAGAACAGAAGGTAAACTTAAAACTGTTGGACAAGCGGCGTTTTTATGGACAAAATATGCAAAAAAGATTGATAAAAAAATGTGGTTAAAACTGCGGTGAATGTTATATTGTTGGTATTTATTTTCATAATGTGCTTTACTTGACTTGAAACAGTTATTGATGTGCTGCTTTGAAAGTGACCATGTGAACCATCAACAATAAGCTCAGAACGATTAGATTTTTGTTTTTTCAAGGTGAAATTTGAAGTTGATTCACTCAGTCGACTTCCTCGATGCTGATTTCTATGAATAAGTATTTGTGTGTGTTTGTAAAATGGGGCTGAAGGTGTGGACAGCGGTGTTGGCTGTGGTGAACGTCTTCTGCTGGTTTGGATCAGGTGATGATCTGTTGAAGGGCTGTTTGTCGTTGACGCGTTCCTGCCTCAGTTCTTGCTGATGGTGGCTGATGTGAGGCGGTTCAGATGCAGACCAGTGTGTCATTAGTTTTCTTTCTGCTGACTCTGTAGCTGATCCACATATTTTTTCATGTAATTATAGCGTCTTTGGAAACAGTTTTTGGTCTCTGGCATAGTCGGTATGTTTACATGCACGGCTTAGTCGAGCTATGACTGTAGCTCCAGTAAACCCTTGAATTGTTCTCTTGTCTTTGTCCCAGTTTACAATCGACTTATTGTTGAAATCATGTCTCCTCTGCTACGATGAGTGGTGCTGTCTCTCTGTTAGCTTGTTAACCTACCAACAGTGGTCTATAGCAAACTAGCAAGTCATCAACGCAGAGGTAAACTGAAGCAACAATGGACACCACTGCATGTGTCTGTCTGTCTGCTCCAGTTGTTGAGTAGATGAGATACATGATGTTGGGTCTGGATTTGGGTCAGAACACCTGGTCCCATCCAGTCCGACTGGTCCAGTTAACGTACAGGAGTAGATCCAATTTCAATCACATTTGTACTTTCTATAGTAATTCTACTTATGTAACTATGTATACAGCCAATAGACTTTTATTAGTGCTATGATATTTTTCATGATCTTATGCATTCACAGTTTCTCATAATTTATCCTATGGCTGCCTTGACTAGTGAATTTCCCTGTTGAGTGTGGGATCAGCAAAGTTGAATCTACCTATCTATGTACCTACCTTCCTACATACCTGTGTACTTACCTTCCTATCTACCTATGTACCTACCTAACTACCTTCCTACCTAATATCTATATATCTACCTACCTACCTACCTACCTACCTATCTATCTATGCCTACTTTCCAACCTACCTACCTATCTATGTACCTACTGTCTGAACTACCTACCTACCTATCTATGTATCTACCTACCTATGTACCTACTTTCCAAACTACCTACCTATCTATGTACCTACTGTCTGAACTACCTACCTACCTATCTATGTATCTACCTACCTATGTACCTACTTTCCAAACTACCTACCTATCTATGTATCTTCCTACCTACCTATCTATGTATCTACCTACGTACCTGCATACCTACCTACCTATTTACCTACCTATTTATGTACCTACTTTCCGAACTACCTACCTATCTATGTATCTGCCTACCTACCTACCTACTTACCTACCTATCTATGTACCTACTTTCCGACCTACTACCTACCTACCTATTTATGTACCTTCCTACCTACCTACCTACCTACCTATCTATGTACCTACCTACCTTAGCTTGATGAATATTAAAACTTCAATTTCAGTCAAGTTAGCATGTTTGTAAGTACTTTTTAGTCAATTTCAGTCAGACTAACACAATACATACATACATACATACATATATATATATACACATACACACACACATATATATATTTTTTTAATTAATTAATTAATTTATTTATTTTTTTTAATTCTGACATTAACCCATTGAGTGATGCTGTTGAGTCTGTAAAAGGTTCGTCGTGGACAATCCCGTTTTCCCTCTGCTGGGTCACCCTGTTGATGCTCAGACTGTGTTGACTACATGTGTTACCACCCACTGTCAGAACAGTCCGGTGGATTCCCAGCATGCCCAGTCCACCAGCCCCACCCACCAGCTCCCCATGCCGCCAAGTCGTGGCCATATTTCCTGTTGGATGCACACAAGCATTGAACCACCCTAAAGTGTCACGTATTCTGCAGTTCAGCCAATGCCTAAACCGTTCTAAGCACTCATGCATGTTTCACACCCACAGTGTGAACACATTTTTCCTCTGCAAAGGCATATACGACAGCCTCACTCATCTCCATAGACTGTTCATGCATAATGATGCCAAGAAAAACCTGGTGAAAACACTTTTGTTTGCATTTTTTATTCCCTTCGATAAGTAATTTCTATTTATTTATTTTTTTATTTTTTTACCATGATTACTAATATTAACTTGGAAAGTGTCAAAAATTACTTACTAAGTTAATTCTTTCAACATATTTATGATGTACTACCACTAAATATTTAATATTTGCAGCAATAGATGAATAAAGGTTTTTATTTTATGACAAATAATCCATTATTTCATATTAGCTTAATTTTTCTACTTGTCATAAAGCAATAAATCAAGCATTTGTGGGAAATAGTGCATGGGGGCTGCAACGCTAAACAAAAAACACAGTAAATGGAAGAAGCAGTGCGGACACATGACAACAATAAATAACACTGAAGACACATAATAATGATAAATAAAGTCATCCTGAAGCATGGGACAGTTACAGCACCAATAGATAAATAGATAAAACTATTGCACAACCCTGAATTCATACAAAAATATGTAAAAACATCACACCAGCGTGTTTAAAATTAAATTAACTAATTAAAGATGGGACACCACCATCAATAAATAAGGATAAAATGTAGTAAAATTAATGAATAGTAACCAGCTATTTCACACTGAGGTACAGGAAGGCCTCTTATTTTGTGATACTCCAAAAATGTATTAATATCTTTAATATTTTCACCAAACACAGTCCAAATGTCTTCAGTGATTTTCATCTTTCTTGGTTCAATTAGGTTCAGATAAGTTCGGTACTCCACTTACTGAAATATAGTGATTCAAAATGTGATAAAACCATATGGTCGAGCAAGCAGTTAAAGGGTTAAGTAATGCGCCTGTACACCCCTGGATGTGGGTGTGACTCGGGTTTGCTGAAAGTCAATGAGAAGTCCCTTCAACATCTGTTCACGTGCACAGAAACACAGCTGTTGTGGTTGTAAATGCAGCTCGATCCACCTCCTCCTAAGTATCCAAAGCACACAGCAGTGACACGACGCCTAATTTTCATGAACATTCTGTCAAGAGAGATTACGCATTCCCTCATCCTGCTGGGTTTTCTCCCCCCAGAGAGAATAGCTTGTAAATACGACGACGACGACGAGGCTGTGGAGCACATTACAGCTCCGACTTACACCTCACATTCCATCACTGGGGATGTTTGTAAAAACCAGAGGTCTGCAAAAACAGCAAAACTACAAGCCCTGTGTCATCGATCGACAGTAACCTTTGGTTCGAAGGTTGATTTGAACTCCTTGTGTTTTTTTGTAGGATTACTGTTGACTCATACATAAGGTGTGTTGGTACAACCACTGGGACGCGCCATGCATAAACATGACAGTAGTTATTAAACTCAGCTGAGAATAAACCTACCGTTATTGACTATATTCAAGACCTCTGCAAACATGCCTCAAGCATTCTAATATTCTGCACAGTATCCGTCAACCGACACCTGTCTAATGGGATCAACGGCTTTTCCAAACAGCGTAATCATGGCTCAAAATGAGGGATGATGTAATGAGAATAATTGTAATACAACGTTTATTACTGTGATAATCAGGATAATTGTGATTATTGGGCTGTCATTTACATTTTCAGCTAAAACCCTTAGAAATTCTAATGTTTTCTTAAAGGGTTGATATTTTGCTAAACCCACTTTTCTTAGCTTTTGGTTCATTTACTTGTGCGTTTGGGGTTCCTAATGGTTGATAAAGTTTGAGTTTGAACCCTCCAGATGTTGCAGATCTATCTTCCAGTGGATTTCTACAACCTGTTTTAATTTTGTCTTAGTTTGTTTTGTTTTATCAGTAGTTAAGTATCTACATTTGCACAAACAAGGTCAAGACTTCCGACTAAGGCTCTCTGAGAATGACATCAGCATCGTGGTTGTAGTCCATATAACTAATTCCTGGTTCGGTTTTAGACACATCTAAAACATTATTACACCTAATATTTCTACACACCCATCCATTAAGAACATTATCTAGGCCTTTAACGCTTTAACTGGCTGGTCTGATTATGATTTTGGTGATTATGGAGAGATTTCCAGGTATTTTTACTGCCGGCGGTAGATGCTACGCTAGCTCCTTCGGTAATTTCTAGTTTGGTTTTAAACACATCTAAAGCACATTTACACCTAATATTTTTACACACCCGTCCATTAAAGACATGTGTAGACCTTTAACATCTTAACTGGCTGGTCTGATAATGATTTCAATACATTTGTAGGATTTCCCAGGTTCACTTAGTGGACTTGAGAGTGGCCGTGGTAAAGTCATTATCAGAAGTCATGTCTTACCCTATCTTTTTCACTGTCCTGTTGACTCAAATCTATGAGCCTGAAGGCTACAGTTTGCCATTGTTGCCATTATTGATTATAAATTATAATTTTTTGAAAACTACAACAGCACAGTCAACATCCTGGAAGGGGCG
>JAPTGZ010000022.1:39197738-39213896 GCA_029814645.1 Fowleria isostigma | reverse complement strand
TACAAACTATCCTTTCACAATAAAATGCAAATAAATACATAAATAAAAACAAATATGAACCTGAAATGTGCAATTTTAACAATATTCTGCCTCTTACCACATGTTTGTGTAACACTGTGTAATGTACATGTATAAATAATAACTTGAAGCACAATAATTGTCAAAATTGCAGGAATGTTTCTAATGCTATGTAATTTTTTAAAGGTTATTCATATCTTTTTTGTAAAATAAATATTTTCATGACTCAATGAAGGATTTTTTGTACTAAAACAAGGAGAAAAACTTGGAGTTGTCATTATTTATAGGTTATAATGTCATTATTTTACTGGTCTGGCCCACTTGAGCTCAAATTCGGCTAAATGTGGCCCCTGAACAAAAATGGCCAAAATGACTGAGACCCCTGATCTACATACTGTTATATTGTGATAATGTTGGTCAGAAATTATGGAAAAATTAAAGTTAATAGTTAGATAGAAACACATAAAGCATCACACACAGACTAATGGCCGTTGAAAAAATGACATGATTTGTGAAATATTTACATTGAGTCTCACATATGGTTCACCTTTAACACTGATGCGAGTTTACACAGTTAGCGATACTTGTTTGCTTGTACGATACTTGGCTTTTTGACTGAAATAATGTATTCATGCCTCAATACTAACGTATTCAAGACCCAACAAATCGACTGTCGAATTCATTGCCAACTCTTAAGAATTGATTTGGATCTATTTAATCAATTCCTTGTTGCAGCCCTAATGTTTTTATCTCAAATCATCACGAACAGGACATCTTGCAGCTGTAGACATGATGTGTCCCAATACTTTTGTCCATATAATATGAAGAGCTCTATTACAAAACACCACAAATCCATTTGAATTCTTTTCAGGAAAATGCTATTTTTTACTAGACCCATAATTTGTATTAATATTGAGTGTATCCTGTTAAAATGGTTTGTTTGCCCAGTCTGAACATTTTTAAGAATAATTGTTAAATCAAACAACAGTATTATTAATTATAAAGTTTATTTTATTTTTATTCAAAATACTTTAAATTCATCCATTTCCCCCCCAAAATTTGATAGTTTCTGTCTTAAAAAAACAACAAAAAACAAGAAAACATGCAACCTATGACACCAGGGACTCAAATAAAATAAGTAGTAACACAAACTGAATAGTAAAATAAAATACATATTTTCAATTTAATGTTTCAATATAGTCCACCACAAAACAAATAATTTAAAAATAACACACATACAAAACCACTAATTAAATAAATATTCAACAATTTTAACGATCCATTTCACTCATTCAGTAACACATTCAGGTTAATAGTCATTCATTCAGTGTTGAACCTGTAAAAAGTAATGATGGTGATGATAACACTCACTAATCCTGATTGGTTCAGAGGACAGATTACGTTTAAGATTAAAAGAGGTTCAACACTCAAAGCGGTTTGGAAAAAACTGCATGTCAGCACATTTTGAAGAAGGATATATAATGGTTTAATGATTTGAAACGTTGATGGAGCAGAGAATACATTCAATACACAGAAAAATGGAACGACCAACTCCATTTGAAAAATGTGGCACTTATAGTATTTTGGAAAAGAACTCTTCATATATAAACAAAAATGAAGTCAAACCATCTCTGAGGCATTTTAGAAACAAAGACTAGAAAAGCATTCGGATAGCGCAGACCTCCGCTAAGTACGATAGTTCCCCCCATATTGTGACTCACACCAAAGTAATAATCCTACATTTATTTGTATATATTTTACAGCAAATGTAACATATACAACAACAACAACATATGTACAAAGAGATGCAGACTTAGGTTTTAGGGTTTTTTATGCTAGTTTTCTGTTTTTCATTTATTTACTATTTTTTGGCATTTTTTATTTTATAACAAACAATATAATATAAAAAAGGAACATATTTACAACAACAAATGTGCAAAGAGATACAGACTGTGTCATTTTTAACATTTTATTTTATTTATTTTTTTGCCCCACGTGAAAATTTCATCAAAATCCATCCAGTAGTTTTTTCGTAATGCTGCTAACAGACAGACAGACAGACAGACAAACAGACTGCGTTGAGTGCACTGCCCTGGTACCTGGCCCCTCCCCCTGCCGCACACACACTGCTCAGTGAAGCACAGGTAGCCCCGCCCACACCCACACGGAGGAGAGACTGTAACTAGCACATTCGAACCGAATTAGTGCATTTGGATGGGAATAAAATGTCAGATCACTCCCAAAATCTAACCGATTATTCCTTGAGTCATTTTCATCATGTCCTGAAAATTTCATCAAAATCCGTCTTGTAGTTTTTGCGTAAAGTTGCTAACAAACAGACAGACAGACAGACAAACGCCAGCAAAAACTTAATCTCCTCGGTGGTTATACTAATTTAAACCAAACTAACCAATGCAATGATATTTATCCCACTATAAAACTATATTATTATATTTGTCATTATTGTTTTATATCCCAGACCCCTGTTAGAAAACGCACCTGAATTCAACATGTCCACATACTTTTGTCCACATAGTGTATTTGTGAACCAACTCCAGACCCTCATCGGTACGTGACAGGAGGATTAACCTACATATGACTGTTTTAGATGCAGATACCGGAGGCCTCGGATGACTCCAGCTGACACCTCACCTCCCATCATCCTTTGCTCCTTCAGTCACAACATTAATTGTTCATACGAAACACGCCGTTATCACCTGATGTTTGGAGTCACCACCGCCACACTCGCCTGCATTTGCACAGAACTGACATAAAGGTACAGAACATGTGACAGGAGAGCCTTTTCATGAGCTAAAATTAGAAACATTCACTGTATTTATTCCGAATGGGAGCGGACGTGGCTGTTTGTGGCTTGTTGAGTGCAGTATACGGCGTAATGCCCATGTGCTCATCCAGGCATGTACTCCTGTCTATACGCTCGCACACGCTATTGTCCCTCAGGACGGATTGTCTCTAGCTGTTTATCAGACCTGCATCGGCTCTCACGCTCCCACCCTCTGCGGGGGAAACATCTTAGCGATACTGTACATGTACGTATGACCGATAGTGAAGGCCCCCCCCGGCGTTGACGGGGTCAGCGGTGGGCGAACTGCCTTTACGAAGCCGACGGTTTGGCCTCCTCAGCAGGATCGGGCAGTCGCGGATGTTTATTTTTGTTGTGCTGGGCTGACAGACGACTAATTATTTCACTACTTAAGGATTTAATCATCTTTATAGCTTATTAGCCGCGTGCAGCGACATAACTGTCACCGTCCTGTTGCAAACATATCTGATTAGCATGCATTAGCCTAATTTGATCGCTATTTGTTTCTTTCATAAATTAGACCTTAAGGGGATTAGTGAATGTGGAAAAGTCACGTCTATCCGTGGACACTGATCTGGCTTTTCTCATATGATAGTTGTTGTTTTTTTTTTAACCCATGAGGATCCAGTGTGACATTTGTGTCAGTTCCCAAATGTATTTCTCTCTCTCTCTGTCTCTCTCTCTCTCTATATATACATACATACATACATACATGTATATACTGCTCAAAAAAATTGGGAATACTTAAACAACACATCTTAGATCTCATTTAATGAAATATTGCAGTTGAAAATTGTTATTCAATACATAGTAGCGTGCTCACAGAGAAGGGTAAACAGGTCCGAGGTACTCAGATTTTCGGGGATGCTTCATTTAACGCCAACGCGTTTTGACTCAATACTCTCTTCATCAGGACAATGAAAGTTGCACAGGTGCAAGCTGAACTTTAAACTTAAACTTTTCTCATATAGTAGAGTGTGTTGAGAACAAAATAACATAAAAATGAAAGATATATCAGTATATATTGAAGAATTATTTTCAACTGCAATAGTTCATTAATTGTGATCTGAGATGTGTTGTTTAAGTGTTCGATTTATTTTTTGAGCAGTAATACATATATAATATTTGTGTGTGTAGAAGCCCTGTGATGAACTGGCGAAATGTCCAGGGTGTACCCCGCCTTCGCCCTTCAGTAGCTGGGATAGGCTCCATGCGACCCCCGTGACCCTAGTGAGGATAAAGCGGGTTCAGAAAATGAATATGAATACATATATACATATATATATATGTATATAAACACATACACACATACATATATATATAGAGAGAGATCTATTAGATAAACACACACACACAACATACACACCAAATCAAACGTAAAAAATACAAATTAAAATAAGAGAAAAAGACAAAAACACGGAGGATGTCATATCTTTTTAAATTTTATTTTAATTTGTTCATTTTTTATCTATTTATGATGGGTTACTTTTAATATAATAATCGATGAATGGCTGCCATGTTGAATAAAATCTGCCTATTTCATCTTTTAGGGAGTATTGTAATTTTTCTCTATATTTAACCATCCAGTGATTTATTACCATTTATTGTAATATTATCTTCTGTATTTTGTGGGTTTTTTTTTGGGGTGTAAATCAGGTATTTTCCCATATTTACAGATCATGTAGATGTTCATTAAAGCTCAGAGTAAAGTCGATGGTTATTATATCAAAAACATAGAAAACTGAAGGAAAAAGTGACTGTTTCTTCAAAATCTATCATTACCGGAACATAAACCATGTATCTCCATCCGCTGTCACTGATTCAATGCCATGGGTTTTACTGGTGAATTTATGTTGTGGAAGATGACATTGTTTCCATGGTAACAGAGCCTTCGAACGTACAAAGACGACAAACTACATTTCATACTGATTATTTACATGTATTAGTGGATCATTGGGTATGAAACAGTTAATATCAGTGGATGATTTTGGTAGACAGTGGATGTTTGGGTGTTTAAGGGTTAATCCACATCCACGGACTGAGAGAGAAACAACTGTATTGATTTCCAACTATAATTTTTTTCCCTGTTTCTTGTCGGTTGTTTATTAGATCTGTGTCTTATTGAGTCAGTCTGTGGTTGGTCCGATGTCAAACAATGCATCGATCCAAAAAAAAAAAAAAAAAAAAAATCCCATCAGCATTCAATACACACATGCAGTTTTTACTAAAGTGTGTGAATTTTCCGTGTTTGACTGTAATCCTGATTAAGTATTGATGTGTATTTGCCAGACTTTTCACTTCCCACTTTGTGCTTGTTAATGAGCCTGAACTAAAGGCTTGAAATTATTTAAAACACATTCTCAAACTTTACATACAGCACATTTAAATGCAGGAAATGAAATCTTTCCCCCCTGGCAGACGAGCTTTACAATTACCATTCAAGCACCAGGAGCAGCGTCAGCTTATCCTGCAGCTTGAATCAGTTTAATAATTAATGGAACCAAAGCACAGCATCTCACATTCATTCATTCTGTGGTTTCATGACTTGCAGGTCAAACAGATGAAATACAGTAAAAAAAAAAAAAAAAAAAAAGAATTTGTTTTCCCCAAGTGTATTTCTGTAATATTATTCACACTTTTAGTTAACTTTATTAGCCCTTTAGAGTCCCTGAATGCACCATCAAAAACGACGTATCATCAGACAGAGCCTCGCTGAGTTTTCATTTCAACTTGAGTGGAAGAGCAGAACTCAGAGTAATTCTGTGAATTAATGTGTGTTGAAAGACTAAGCAAAAACCAGACTTACACACGACAAAAAGATAATTTTAAACAATATTTTCAGGAGGAAGAGATGGTAAAAATGGGCTTTGATGGGAAAAAACAAAATAAAAAAAACATGTACTTTGTATTTGTACATACGATGGCATATAAGGGCCACATAAGAAAAACAAATCACTTGACACTATGAGAATGAAGTCATAATATTATAAGAATAAAGTCGCAGTTTCAAAAAATTCTTAATATTAGAAGATTAAAGTTGTAATATTACGAGAATAAAGTTGTAATATTACAAGAATAAAGTTGTAGTTTTAAAAAACTCATATTCTGAGAATAAAGTCGTAATATTTCGAGAATACGGTTGGTCCAATTCAACAGATGTGACGTTACTGCTTTACTTGTTGTGTTCGCTGTAACAGGAAACTGACCGTCAAATTAATTTCAAAATATTCCAACTCATAAAAGTACAAGACTATTTTTGAGTTTTTAAAACTACAACTTTATCTTTGTAATATTACAACTTTATTCTGATAATATTATGATTTTATTCTCAAAATATTACAAGTTATTTTTAAAACTACAACTTTTTTCTGGTAATATTATGACTTTATTCTTGAATATTATGACTTTCTTCTCATATTATGACTTTATTCTTGTAGTATTATGACTTTATCCTCGTAATATTATGGCTTTATTCTTGTAATATTATGACTTTATTCTCACAGTGATAAGTGATTTGTTTTCTTCTGTGGCCCTTATATGCCATCGTATGTAAGCGTACTTGTATACTTGTATGTAGTTTTATGAGTTGTGAAAATCATCCATTGAACATCATATTGTGACGTTTTGTAAATAGTGGTATATACAGTAGTTTAATTAACTCATAAAAACCCAATCATCCACCATCCTACTGAAACCATCCAATACCAGCTGATCCACTAATCCTATCCATGTAATACAAGTAAATAATTGTTCTAAATTACAGTTTATCATCTTTTTATGATCATCAGATATGACCCATTTGGATGTTCAGGGACTCAGTAATTACTTTTATGAACATCTAAATAAGTCAATTAAATATAGGAAAATGCCCAATTTACACTGAAATAAAAATAAACATAGAGACATATAGAGTAAAATAGAGAAAAAAATTATTTGGAAATTGCCATAAAAGTAAGTGTTCTTATGGGTTAAAAAATACCTGATGCATTACCTGTATTTTCATGTATATAGTTGTATATAACTTTATTTAGTATATATATATATATATATATGTTTTGGTTTTTTTTAAGTTTAAATGTTCATTCTTAGTTACCACTGTTGTTTTCAACATGTTTTCGGTGGAAAATAGTAAAAAATAAATTTTTTTCCTACTCAGGTTTCATATAAATAGCTTACAATATTTGAATTTAAGAATTTTTTTTAAATTTATATGTTCATTCCAAGGCTACATTCAGAAAGCAGGTCTTAATGCACAATTTAGATTTTTTTTTGCTGAAATCCATTTTTTTATGCGTTCATTTATATTCTACATTAACTCTTTAACTTCTTGTTCGACCGTATGGTTTAACACATTTTAAGTCACTATATTTGAATAAGTGGAGTACATAACTTATCTGAACCTAACTGAGCCAAGAAAGATGAAAATCACTCAGATCTTTTGACTGTTTTTGGTGAAAATATTAAAGATATGAATATATTTTTGGCATGCCATAGTATATGAGGCCTCCTGAACATAATTATATTATTTGATACCACAAAAAAACCTAAATTAGATATGTACTAATTCTTAAAAACAAGCTCAACCAAACGGTTAATTGCCTTAAAAAATGTCATGTGGTGCAACCATCATTTATCTCAAAATTAATACATTTTCTAAATGTAATGTTTTTGTTTTTGTTTTTTTTTTATTTACAAATTGTCAGTAATATCAAGCGCTTCCCACAAAAGGTCACCCTAAAATTTGTAATAAAAATATATATTTGTGCAAACAAATTTATTTTTTTTTAAGGTCATATCACATGATATCCAAATGTGGCTATGACGGCATATAAGGGCCACAAAAGAAAAATAAATTGCTTGTCACTACGAGAATAAAGTTGTAATATTACGAGAAAAGTCGTAATATTACGAGAAAAAAGTCGTAATATTACTAGAATAAGGTTGGTCCAATTCAACAGAAGTGAAGTTACTGGTTCACTTGTTCGTTGCAACAGGAAACTGTCAATTAAATTTCAAAATATTACAACTCATTTAAGTACAACACTATTTTCGAGTTTTTAAAACCAAGACTTCATTCTCGTAATATTACGAGTTTTTTTTAAAACTACGATTTTTTTCTCGTAATATCACGACTTTATTCTTGTAGTGACAAGAATTTTTTTTTTTTTTCTTGTGTGGCCCTTATCCGCCATTGTATGTGGCAACTCCATTACAGCAGTTAAAAAAAATGTTTTTATTTTAAAGATTGAGAGTCACAAACCTTTCAGCTTCCATAGCTCTATGACAAAATGGTAGATGATGCAACTTTCTGTCTTTGAATAGATTCCAAAATAAAAGTTCCAAAAGTGGTCATTTCTTGACGGTTGCATTTTGATAAAATGGACATAACTGGACAAAGTTTGTTTGTATATTAAGAGAAATAGAACTGTAAAAACTTTGAGATTTTGCACAGGAATAAAAAACACTTTGTAAATCATGACAAATAGGGCCGAAAATAATTTTTAACAGATTTAGAGTCATTAAAAAGAAGTTTTCAAAACAGCAGTCATGGCTGGACGGTCACACCACATGATATTTTGACACTAAATTACAAAAAAATTACAAATAACTCCTGATTTTTGAAAAGTTGAAGTGACTACATATATAGGAGAGATACTACAGATTGTATATTTTTGTACATTTAAATCTTTAACTTTAAAAAAAAAAAATAAAATACAGCCAGACAGAATATTTAGGCGTCATGTCATTGACCCATATAACTTAAATATGTACAATATTTGAAATTATTTTTTTGAAGTTGTCCATTTATATGTTCATTCTCAGTTATCAAATTGGTTTGTTCAACATGTTTTTGGTGAAAAAACAGTAAAGAATCTAACTTCTTTTTACTCTGGTTTCATGTTTTTTGTGTAGTTTTCGTTTCAGTGTGTTAATACAGCATGTCCACTAAAAAATAATAACTGTAAAGTCACACAGGTGAGGTTGTGCTGAAAGAAATGCTACCAAATAAGGCAAGGAAAAACAGTTTTTAATGAGGAATTATAAAGGCAATATCAGAAATATTCAAACGGCCAAAGGGTCTTCATGCTGGAGGTTTGAAGTCGGTGTATTTGGTGTGGTTTTTAGACACTAATCCCAACATTTTTGCCCGCGTACACTGTGTGTAAGTGGAACAAAGCATCCACGCTGAGATACTGTAGAGGGTCAGGGAGGCTCGGTGGAGCAGTTCAATGGCTTTACAACGAAATAAATCCAGCAGATAACAAATGTGGCTCTGCCTAATTAAGGATGTGCTTTTTTGTTTTTTCCTGTGAGGCTGTAAAGTTATTGTATAATAACAGGCGGCAGGTGCTGAAAGGGCATTCCGTCTGTCTGTCCTCCGAGGGATGGGAATGTGTCAGTAACACGGCTGCTGGTTCTTGTGTGCGCCATGTGACGACGCGCCGTAGTTTCGCCTCCCCCTTGGACGCCGCGGTTGCGATTTTTCCCGGTGATTCTGTGCGAGGTGAAGCCTGTTGGCGCTAATGGAGAGGCTTCAAGTGTTGCTGAGAGCAGAAAGTAAAGAGGGCGCTGAGGAGGAGGGGGAGTTCTCCGACTCGCTGAAGGAGACGCCACTTTCATTCACTTAAGACGGCGGCGATATGGGTCAGATACTCGACTCGACACCAAGCTCCGGGGCTGGAAAATGAAGCCAGAGCAGCGGTGCCAAAACCCGCAGTTCCTCAAATTAAGACTCAATACTGGATCCAAAGTGACTCAGGGCTCATGGATCCTCATATTCAACAGCAGAAATTAACATAAAACTTAGGAGGGGGTTCATTTGTGCAGGATTTTGCGTAATTTATGTTGTTTTTCAGACTCTGGTTTCATTTTGTGATTAATAGATTCTTGTACGACTGTTAGGGACATGGCAATTATTAAATAAAATCAACTGATCATATCTATAATTCAATAAAAAAAAAAAAACAACTTTATTTGTCCTCAGGAGGCAATTTAAAGGAATCTGTATCGCAGCTTGACATGATAAAGATATTTAAAATAAGTCCGAAACCAGCCTGGTTTTAGTTTCTGCTTATTTTCCTGTTCAACCCAAGTCTGAATTGGATTTTTAGAGCTCCATCTGTTGATTTGAAAATATTTTATTTTCCCAACACACAAATCTACTATAGTGGTGGTTATGTTGTTGCGTAATAAAAGCATCAATGTATTATATATACTTGTTACTAGGGTTCTAGATGTACTACAGTTCTACATGTGGTAGCTTTTATGCTGTTGTGTGCATGCTGTACCACATTTATCCAGCAGTCACCGCCAAAGCATTCTGGGTATGGCAACGTGATTGTAATGCTATTGTAAAATTACTAATCTTCCAAAATACTGGCAATTGCCATTTGTGCAACTGTCTTTCTTGACCAAAAACACATAAGTATGCCAAACTGCAACAGCTCTTTCTGGATTTTGTGTGAATCCCAAGAAACACAGCCACTTGGCTTTTATAACATAGAAAATGATATAATTAGTGGACGGAGGAACCATGATGTCACCCTTTGGTTTCTGTACTGCTGTTTTGAAGCCAGTGGTTTGCAAATTGGTTGTCATTATTTTGTTTTTTTGCATCAAGAGTGCCATATTTGGACAAAAGGGGCGGAGCTACAGCAGCCTAGGGAGTCAAAGGTGAGCTAATGCTAAGGACTAGCTTACTGTGTTGGTAAAATTGTAAACCTGGTCAAGCATTGAGATTTTAGTCTTGTTAGACGAACCTATTAGTCACAACTGGAACTGTCTTTTTTTTTTTTTAACCTCTGACAAAGTGTTTTAAGAAGCATAAACTCTGAAGGTCTGACTCAGCAGGTATCAGTAAAAATTAATTAAAGAACAATTTTAAGGTGGATCATATGACTTATCAGAAGTTTGAGATAAAATGAATGAGACCAGAATGAATCTTAAAAAAATACAGTGACCTAGCATCTTTGAGAGAAGTTCAATATCAATGGGAACTAGGGCTTCTGGTGCAGCATCTAGTGGTCTCAGTGGTATTGCAAGCAGAAGACACTTCCACATTGACTTCTTTTTGGAGGCGAGGTCTTTGTCTCTTTACCGTAATACTTTTTCCCTAAAAAAATATGGTCCCATGGGACATGAATGGATGCTTTCTGGACTTTGCCTCTGTTTATATTCACTTCAGGCCCAAAAACCAAGACACCAAAGTCCAACTCAAGGCTTTAAAACAGCAGCCGCCAAACTGACGTCTGTTGTCGCGGTGAATACGCCCACTTCTCTAAACCTTCTATGGTCATCTCTAGACCATGTTTTGACTGAATGATGACTAATGTCCAAGATCATGTTCTAAAAGCAGCTCAAAACATGGGAAAAACTGAACCGAATTCAAATCCGTCATCTGTCCATTTCAATCTCGTATTTGTCTGGAAAGCCAAGAAGAGACTATGATGTATATATGGGTATTCTGGGAGTTTGGACGCGTGTGAGGCTTACGTCGACGCCAACAAGCAGTGCAGAGCTCTGAACTGGGATTAGAGGAAAGGCTGAAAAGAGAAGGCTGGTAATTATTACAACAGTGCCAGAGCTGCCGTGCTTCTGCTCCTAGCGCACTGTTAAGCAACCGCCTCGGGACACAGCGATTCCTCGATACAAGAAAGACACGAGCCACAAGCCCAGTGAGACACGCTGTGGAAAAGGAGACTGTCAGCCATGAATAATTAATTCAATTGTGTATGCGCACTTTCTTAAAAACCTCTGCCACCATCTTTATTCCGATGCCGCTCCACACACGCTGCTGATTGATGCAACTTTCCGTATGTGCTGTTCTTTCTCCGCTCTTCTTCCCTCGTTATAGACCTCGCAGCTCCTCATTCCTCTGCCGGCCCTGCAGAGGTTGAAACAGCAAGCGTAATACACTGCACTGCAACTTTAATTAGTCTAAAAAAAAAAAAAAAAAAAGAAAGAGAAGCTAGGGATAGTGCTACAAACTTTTATACCGATATTTCCCCTTCAAGTCAAATGCAAAAAGCCATAATTCTTGTGAGGTAATGAGGCGGTCTGATGATGTGGCAGAATGTAGTCTCCTCTGAGGCGGCTTTCTGAACGCACCACAACACCACAAATGAAGAAAAACAGAGGAATTAAAGATGATAATGATAATAATATGAATAAGACTGTTTAACTCTACCTTAGTATTCTGATTCTGAATAATAATAATAATAATATTAATAATAACAATAGCAACAATAACAACAACAACAAATTATATTTATGAAGCACTTTTCATTTGGTGTTATAGTGAAAAATAAAGACTTGGAGTAAAATAATCCAATGTCCAAAGTTCCAAAGTGGTCAGGGAGGAGGTTTCCAAGATAAGGGTAAAACTTGGTTCTGTTGAGAAGGAGGGTGGAGTTGTTTCGGGCGGATGTATGAGGGTGAGGGGATCCTTAAGGTAGTTGGGGGCGTTGCCATGGATGCATTGGTAGGTGATGAGAGTTGACTCATAGTCATTCTGGAGTTGATGGGGAGCCAGTGGAGGTGAAGGAGAACCGGTGCTATATATTCCCATTTATAGACTCTAGGGCTACAACAACAAATTAATTAAATCAATTCAAATCAATTCTTAAAAGAGTTGTCAACAAATTCTTCAGTCGATTTATTGGTTCTTGATCATGTTAGGGTTACTGTGTACTTAGTGTGATAGACAAACCCAGAGCAGCATGGGTGGGGCTTTGGATGCCGGTGTCCTGGCAGTCATGTTTGGCCCAAATGTAGTGACCGTTTATGGAACAATACTGGAATATGGAGGAAAAAAATGGACTAAATGCCACGGCACAGTATGTTTTAGGCAAATGGGGTTGCTGTGTCCACCGGGAATGTAAGCTAATACATTAGCTTATGATAGCCTTCATGTCATGATTACTTTAGCCCGCTAGCTATTTTAGACACTATTGTCATAACTATAACATCTGTGTTTATCGTCCACCGGACTAATGTTATCCATCGTTGACTGAACTAATACATACAAGTTTGATAGACGAGAACCAGAGCTGGTTGAAGAATATAGCTTGCTAGTCTCTAGCCATCATGAGTGACACATGTGATTGAAGTGATGCGTTCACTGCCGCTCTGTCACGTGACTCGTCTGCAAATTGAGATTTTTGTGTTTATCCGATGAAACAATTAGTTATTAAAATAATCTACAGATTAATTGATTAAAATCATCGTTAGTTGCAGCCCTAATGGACTCTCATTAAGATTCTGGTAACAATGAGCCTGTTTACATGACCATAAAAGTCCGATAAGTGGGAGTAATCAGGTAATTGTAATAATCAAGTCTAATCAATCGAGTCTTGAGGAGACAAAGGCATGGACAAGCTCCTCTGCATCTGTAGCGATACACCTTGAAACAACACTGATCTACAGTGCTTTGATTTGGCTGTTTTTTTTTTTTCTTTTTCCTGTAAATATTCAGACGAGGCTGCGGTGACGGGGGCGCTGTCAGGGTCACCTACCGACAGATTCAGATTTATTACACTACATCAATATTCCACCTTGAGTACACTGTTTACAGAGTAAATCTCATCACTAATGGATCCCCTCGGCCTTTGGGTCAGCCCTTCATCCATAAAAGTTCACTCAGAGTCCAACAGCTTTGACGTTAATGGGATTTCACGAGCAACAAGTTTCATTAGCACATTTATATATCGCTCAGGTTTTTATCTTCGGAGCAGAATGCATGCACGTGTAAAATGACGTTTATATGACCGCAGTTGTACAGGCGTCTCCGTTACAATGTCTGCATGTTGTTTGCGTCTAAGTAAATGAGTAGGACAATTCAAATATCTTTAATAAACTATTAATTAAAAATAAAGGCTGTTTTAGAGGGTTACACATCAGCCAGAAGAAAACCTTTGTTGCACTGAACATGTAAATATTAGAGAATTTAGACAAAGTTAACACCATCAGGTAGTTCAGCACTTACCACATAGCATTATAAGAGAGATGGGTAGCAATATACTTCTCACCACACCACAAAAATGTATCATAATCCATTATTATCTGTTATTTCAAAGGATCTATGTCATATTTCTATGCTTAAAGGGGTCTTAAGCTCCAACAAAGATGCCAATGTTGAATTGTATTGATATGAAATAATTTCATTTCCAGTCACAGGCCAGAGTATTTATGTGAACACTAGAGGAAGTAGTGAGTCACTCTTGATGTTGAAATTTCAGTGTCTCTTACATGAGTGAGTTTGATGATGAGGCTTATGAAGATGAAAAGTTATGATGGGTTGTTGATATCTTTGCTAATTTGCCGTTTGTTGGTTCATGGTTCGGACTAAACTGTTATAGGTCTGACGTTGTTTGTTGAATTCAAACAGATCTTTATTTTGGGTATTGTAAGGATGGACGATACTGGAAATTTTGGTATCAATCCAATGCTAAGTAAATACAGGGCTAGTATCGCCGATATCAGTACTGATACAGATACTGAAACTTTTTTATAGAAATGTCATGATCATTGAATAAGTTTGTTATTTTACCTTTGGTTGTTTATACTTATGGCAAAACACCGTACGAAGATTTTACACAAACATGATTTTTATTAACTAACTACAATATAAAACTATTTAACAGTAAAAATAAAAATAATAAAATAATCCCCTTTTACATTTTACTACACACAATTGTTTAAGAAAAAGTTTTGTCAGCTGCAGTGAATAAGCTCCATACAGAGTTTCTGTCCTAATCTATTGACAACAGAAACTAAACAGAAAACGGAGATGATTTGTGGTTTTACTGTAGCTGTTCTCTGTATAAAAACAGAGCTAAGTAAACAGAGCTATAATGTAAACTATCAGCTGATATAGAATGTAAAAATGATCAGACACTGTTATTTTGAGGGACTGTGGAAATAAATGTCTATGAGTTTCAGTTTGAAGAAAACTTGGTGGAAACAATGAGTTATACTTTATTCGGTGACAGATACAGTCTGTGGACACATGGCATTGATTCATTTTTGGCTTTGGTTGAAGTGTGTTCTGGTACAGACTGACTCCTGCTGGTCAGAGTTTGGAATATTTATGCTACATAGAACCCCTGTGAGTAAAAGTGTTGTAATAGTAATTATGCAATTAAACGATCAGCATTTTACTTTTTCACTGGGGAATTTTTTAAAATTCCTTTTACTACTGTACATTTGTGTGTATGTTACATTGGACTGGTGTACACAGTTACAATTACTTTAAACAGCTCTGTTTACTATTTATTTATAATCAGCAAAATAGGAGTAAAAAGATGAACCCTTTAATGAACTCTTAATCCTTCAGTTTATGTTGTCTGTGTTGGTTCTCATCAGGTCGTCATTCCTCTTGGTAGTTCTTCTGGCTTCAACTGGAATAGTTTAGCTCTTCTGAAAACATTTCGACTCTCATCCAAGAGACTTGTTCAGTTCTAATAACAGGTGGGGGAAACTGGACTTACAAACCTGCAAGGGGAGTGGTCAGTTTATGACAAATATCAACATACGATGGAGATACTTTATTTTCACCGGACTTGAGGGGGATGCACGTCCAGTTTGTATTTCTTATGGATATTCAGTCGTATAATTGCACATGAGTTTGACCTCAGGGTCAGGGTTGCATGTTGTACTTCTCACTTTATGCATAATCATAAATAAACGGAAACACAGACTAAAGGCAATGTCGCTGCCTCCCTGAGACGATAACTACGAACATGTAGAAAGTGTCAACAGAACATCGGATTGTAAAATACAGATTGGATTTGTTCACCTTCAACAGGGGCCGATTACTTCAGTATCTGTTTGACAAAATCTGAATTAATTCTGTGAATACACACCTTAATCTTTTCCTTTACGGTGAACATTTTGAAGTGTACTTCACCACAAACAAATCTGTGTGTTTAAAAACAGAGCTGGTCGGTCACTCAGACATTTCTGGAAATTTGTTGCAGTGTTGCATCATGGGATTTGTAGTTCTACATAGAGAGAACTTGCTGAGTTTCACTTGGTTGATGTTTTTGTTGTTACTACTACTACTACTACTACTACTACTACTACTACTACTACCAGGGCTCTAGCTAGGATTTTATTTTAGCGTAGCGGCAGTCGAGGAAGTATGTAGTGGTAATCCGTTCCAGACCCGTCGTTGTATAATGCTACGTACACTACGCCGGTTGCATAGCCCGCAACATCCGGTTGCGGGCTAATGGCACGGACACGCTTGATTCAGAGATGACAGACAAAAAAAACGCCAAAAAATGTGTCCTACATGGTTGACGGAAGGACAATAT
>JAPTGZ010000022.1:39072208-39083873 GCA_029814645.1 Fowleria isostigma | reverse complement strand
AAAAAAAAACAAAAAAAAACAAAAAAAAAATATTTTTTAAATGTTATTTTTATAAGAATAAAAAAATACTAATTTAAAATTATTTTTAAAAAAGAATAAAATAAAGAAAATGTATTATTTAGTCCTATTGGTTGTCGTAGTGTGGGTTGTGGTCACCTCCATCTATCACAACATCTATTACATTTAAAAATAAACAGAACCTGTTCTAAAGGTCGTCAAATTTAGTGATACAATAGAGGGGTCAAAACTTGTCATTAAGGGTAGGGGGGGTCGTCAAATGTCACCTTTATGGGGGAAAGAGTTAACTTACTGTGGTGAATTATGGGGATCTACTCTTAAAATTATAACTAATAAAACTGTTTTACAACAAAAACAAGTCATATGTATCATAAATAAAGTGGGATATTATGATCAGACTAATCCATTATTCTTTAAATTCTTATGTTTTGAAGTTTACAGAGTTATGGTTTATTATAAAACAATACAAATCACTACCAGATTGTGTGCAAAAAATTTTATAGTGTCTGAAAGTACATGTGAGTTGAGAGATGGATGTATATTTGTTACAAATAAATAAATAAAAAAAGAAGTTAGAAGATGTATTTTTTTAATGGGGTTTAGCTATGGATAATTAATTAATTTAAAACTTAAGCAATGCTGTTCCTTTATGTAAAAAAAACCCCAAAAAATATTAAATGCATTTACATTTGAGAGTTATGGCTGTAATTGAAAAAAAAAAAAAGAGGAAAAAAAGTTATTTGTATGTAAATATATGTGTGTTTGGTTTTTTTTCCTACTTGACACTATGTACTGTGTAGCTTAAATAAGTTTTGCTTCTGCATGAGGCCTTTTGCAGTCAAACTGTATTATTTTTCTCTTCTTCTGCTGTTTTGGAATGCATTTATGACTGAAATAAACCATGACTATGATTATAAGAATATAGGTGTAAATATTTAAATATTGGGATTGTTTTTTCTTTGTCTCTTTTGCTAAATGAGACAAAAAAACTGTGAAAGTAAACCAAGTATTCAGATTACGATACTCAGATTGAGTAATGTAACAGATTACAATACAGAATACTTTTTTTAGGCATGTATTCTGCAATCAGTGTTGGGGAGTAATGGAATACATGTAACCGGATTAAGTATTTAGAATATGAAATATGAGTAACTGTATTCTGTTACAGTTACAATTTTAATACATGGTAATCAGAATACAGTTACATTTTTAAAAATCAATGGATTACTTTCCATTATTTTCTATCATTTCACAAATCCAGTTTCCCACGCATTTCCCATAATCCTTTGATACAATATGTAACACAAATATTCTGATGATTAGTGTTTAGTGCGAGTTGTAGGAGGCGGGGCCAGAGCTGTCGGATCAGAACCAGAGCGAGAAGAATGTATACCTTTGGAAATACAAGCGGAACTTCACCTTAAAGAGACATAAGGAAGGAGAACCACATATCAACACAGAGGACAACAAGAAGAATACAGATGTGAATATTTAAAAACTGAGACTTTTTTCTTGTCTTTTTTTGAGACAAGAAAATGTAAAAGTAATCTAAGTATTCAGATTACAATACTGAGATTGATTAACAAGACGAATCACAGTACAGATTACTTTTTTAGGCATGTATTCTGTAATCTGTAATGGACTAAATTTCAAAAGTAACCTTCCCAACACTGAGGCTGGATTATAAGTATCATATTCAGCTGTTAATGCATCCCTCTCCCCGGTAACACGAGAACTTCCTCTCATTACGGAACGATTACTGCATCCAGAATGAGTTAACCGTACACACTCGTAACTTTCCTGGCAAATCTACAAGCGTCGAGTAAGTGTGTGGATCACGGAAAACTCCAGACTGTGCATTTCGACAAAATATCAACAGAGAGCAAGAAGAGAATGAAAAAAAAAAAAAAGAAGGAGAGTAATGAGAGGGAGTAAATACACATCGTGGCACAGTGCACACCCGCTATGTGACACCGATATGGGAGTTCCACCCCACTACATATTTCTCTGGTTTCAAACTGGGTAAATTAAAAGCGCAGGCTGCTGCCAGTGACAGTGCAGAGCATGTTGCTGCTTGACGCCTGCAACACTTACTCCCTGTAGAGCCCCGCTGAAGGTAAAGGGGATGGGGGATGGGGGGGCGGCAAGAAACTTAAAGGAGTTATATTATGGTTTTTACAATGTAATTTTGCATTTTAAAACATTTCCTTGTGGTCCACAGAAACTGTAAATGCTATGTTTGGGTCTGAGTTCTTCATTAATTCAACTCCACAGGTCCATCTTTAAGTCCATTTTTGATGAATGAAATGAAATAAGTTGTTTTGAGCGCTGGCCCTTTATAATAAAATGACCCACTTCAGCCCCGCCCCCTCCAGGATGTTGACTCTGCTGTTCAGCCATTTTTTGTAGTTTTTAGGATACAGTTTTGCTGGTCTTGTGATAAATTATAATTTATAATTAATAATGGCAACAATGGGAAACTGTGTCCTTCAGCCTCATAGGTTTGAGTCAGAGTCCGACCTGAAACAACAGGACAGTGAAGAAAAACCAGTAAGAACCACAACTTTTGATAATAACTTTACCATAGTCACTGTCAAGTCCACTAAGTGAACCTGGGAAACCCTACAAATGAATTGAAATCATAATCAGACCAGTCACTTAAGGTTTTTCAGGTCTAAACATGTCTTTTCTAGATTGGTGTGTAGAAATATTAAGTGTACTTTAGATGTGTTTAAAACCGAACGAGCTAACATAGCATCTACCACCAGCAGTAAAAATACCTGGGAATCTCTTCAAAATCATCAAAATAGTAATCAGACCAGCCATTTAAGGTGTTAAAGGTCTACACATAACTGTCCTAGATTGGTGTGTAAAAATATTGGGTGTAAAAGTGCTTTAGATGTGTTTAAAACTGAACCGGAAATTACCGATTGAGCTAGCGTAGCATCTACTGCCATCAGTAAAAATACCTTGAAATCTCTTCAAAATCACTGCAATCGTAGTCAGACCAGGCAGTTAAGGTGTTAAAGGTCTACACATGTCTTTCCTAGGCGGGTGTGTAGAAGTATCAGGTGTAAATATGTTTTAAGATGTGTTTAAAACCAAACCGGGAATTACCCGTATGGACTACAACCACCGCTGCTGATCGTCAGAAGTCTTGACCTTGTTTTTGCCAATGTAGCGACATAACTACTGATAAAACAAAATAAACTCAGAAGAAATTAAAACAGGTTGTCGAAATCCACTTGATTTCTCCCAAAATGAATATACAGATAGATCTGCAACACCTGGAGGGTTCAAACTCAAACTTTATCAACTATTAGGAAGCCCAAATGCACAAATAAATGTACCAAAGGCTAAGAAAAGTGGATTTAGCATAATATCAGAAGAGAATTAGAATCAGAATCGGGCTTTATTGTCATTACACATGTTGCAGAGCACCTTCAAGAAACATGTAAGACATAACAATCACAAGGGAATACGGGATAATGTACTGGCCATATGATTATTATCATTATTATTATTATATATTGATCCTTTGATGTCGGCTCTTCCTATCATTGTGAAGCAGAATTCACCAAGAGTTGGACTGTTCACCCATTAATAGGGAACGTGAGCTGGAGTTAGACCGTCGTGAGACAGGTTAGTTTTACTCTACTGATGATGTTGCACTAGTAATCCTTTAAGTTTGCGGTCTGTTGCTTTAGACACCGAGCAGCACAAGTCACCTGCTCTGTTCATGCGCCTTGAGGAATGTGTTACCAATAATTAGAAACTCCAGCGACTGTATCAACACATCCACACTCGCCTATTTGACTGAAACCAGCCCATAGTGGTGTTCGGAGTTTGATTTTGCAGCCTTGTTTTTTTTTTTTTTTTTGCATAATAAAGTGACAGAAATACCTGCTTAGCCCCCGGCACATCACAAACGCTGCACTACCTAAGCAGCGTCCTGAGGCACTTTCCAACCCGTCACAAAGAGGTGTGTTAGTTCACACACACCGGAGCGGCAGAAGCGATAATTAGGGTGTTTAAGAGGGGGGCGGGGGAGGCGTCATGCTCCTGCACTTCAAAAGCACCACTTGTCAGGAGAATCTCGGCCAGATATTCTGAATGCTGTCAATGCAATGGAGGAAAACCCCGGTGAAGGCAGACGTATTCCTCTTCAGAAGTCACAGGTAATTTCAACAGCAGTGATGGAGCGCCACGGAAAGTACAATACCGCTCACTGAGACGCACGCGTTGCCAGGTTGGCAGTTGGGAGTTTTAACAAGGTGTGGTAATAAGCTGAGACGACGCCACCGGCAGCAGCGCCACCGGGTTAGAAGACTAGTCTGACATGCGTTTCATCATGTAGCTCTCAAACCACCTCGTTAATTTGATTGTAATTGTTAGTCATTGAAATATTAACCCGTTAAGACCCAGCGCTACTTTTATGTCAGTTCCCAAATGAAATCTTCTCAACATCCAACCTTTCTAAAGTCATTTATCACCATTTATTGTCATATAATCCTCTGTATTTTGTATTTGTGAACTGAAAATTGGGTATTTTCCTATATCTAATTCACTGATCATGAATATGTTGATAAAAGCTCAGATTAAAGTGGAGAGTTATTATGTCAAAAGCAGACAAAACTGCAGAAAAAGTGACCATTTCAGTTAAATTTATCATTAATCAAACATAAACCAAGAATTTCCATCTAATGTCATTGATCCAACTCAATATTATCCATATTATCCATATCATTCCCTGTATTGTGTATTTTTCTATGTAAATCAGGTATTTTGGTATTTTCACTGAGTATGTCTAAGGTGATTTCATCAAAAGAAAGTAAAGTTTTGTGGTTTATAGTTCCTATTGCTTTTCTAAAGATTTAACCTTTCCTAAGTAATTTATCACTATTTGTTATAATATTATCTTCCACATTTTGTATTTTACAGTGAAAATTAGGTAGAAATTTAGCACAGATTCAAAGGTCACCACATCAAATCCATGAAAACGGCAGAAAAAGTGACGTTCAGTAAAAGCCACTATTAAGTGAACATAAACCAACCATCTCCATCCACTGTCACTGAGCCAACTCCATGGGTTTTACTGGTGAATCAATATTGTAAAAGATGACAGTGTTTCTACGGTAACTACGGAGCCTCTGAACATCCAAATGAGTCAAATCTGAAAAAACTGTATTTTACACCAATTATTCACATGTATTAATCGGATTAGTGGCTCAACAGGTATTAAACAGTTATGATCAGTAGAAGGTTTTGGTCTTTGGTGGATGTTTGAGTCTTTATGGGTTAAACAAATGCTGTGTGTATTTTTTTTAAATCCTGGGTTCAGTTTAGAGTGTTTGTTATAGTTGTCATGAAAGTGTAGATTTGAACCCACATGCAGCTGCTATCTTCGGTACGATCTGGATGCACCGTGTCAATCTGTCCTCACTCTGCTGCAACATGGCCGTCTAGTGTTGCTTCAGCAGAGTTCTGTTGTCAAAGAGCCAATCGTTGGGCTTGTCATGTGGGTCGTACATCGGCCTGTTGGGGAAAAACTGTCATTGGAAGAATTATTCAAGTCATTCAGGGTCTTTAAAGCTGCAGAACTGGATGTTAATTAAGACAGCTTTGAGCAGGCCGTGCACTATTTTTTTGGCCGTGCTTTTCGAAAATTAACCGTGCAAATCATGGGTGACGGCTCGGTGCCTAATACACTGGTTTGGTGTAAATGAAGTTGCAATGAAGTCTAAATAAAGCTGAAGAAGTACAAGACAGAGTAGTTTCAATGAGGTTTACGTTTGAATTTAAACCTGGGTTTTGTACATAGTGATTATTTCCATTGTTGATTAGATGTATAGTTTTATAAAATGGCAGAAAAGAGTGAAAAAGTTGTTTCTTCCAAAGCTCAAACGATATCAATAATTCAAAAATACTCAGTTTACTATCATTATTTGTTATCAAAACAACTTGCGACGATAGAGAATTTTATCATTATCACAGGAAGGTCCAGTCATGCAGTTTGATAAATTCTTTGTGTGTTTTTAAATAAAGGTTTCCGTTCAGTTGTCATGGAGCTGGCTCTTATCCAGATGCCTGTATCTGAAAGCGATTGCTGATCTCTTATCTTAATCTAGTCAAACTCTCTCACTGTGATTTCCTGTATCTGCTCGATAAGGAAGTGTCTGATATGAGGGCAAAGAACCACTGAGCGCACGAACATGAGGATGAACATGAACTCCCCGTCCACAATAATGTCGGTGTTTCTTTACGTTTGAGCCTCTAGTCCAAACGTAAACAGTGTTTTAGTTCAGGTACATTTTATAAACTTTTCTCAAAGAGTAGATTTTTCAGGGAAAATGTCATGATTGTTAATCAGTGGCATCTCATGTCATTCTGTTCATGTCTATTATGTGTTTGTGTAATAAAGCTGCACCTGAAACATCAAATCCAGTGAATAAACCAGTGTATGACCTGCAACACCGATACTGGACAAATCCATCATGTAAAGAATTACACGTTCACAAGTGACACTAATCATTTACAACTGAACCTGTGCAGTTAGCAACCAATAACACCTGCCTATAATGTGACAATTTTGGCCATTTTAAATGTAATAAAGCCAGTAAGATAATTATTTTTCAATAATGTAATAAAATGCAAGAGATGCTGTGTAGTAGATATCCTTGAGTAATAAATACAATGACTATGCCAGCTACTAGACCTATTTTTGATGAGAATACTGTATGCTAAGGAGCAGTGGGCTGCCGTGTCAGGTGCCCGGGGAGTAAAAATGGGGGGGTTAGGTGTCTTGCTCAAAGGCACATCAGCCAACATTTCTTTGCCAGTCCGGGGAATCGAACTGGTGACCCTTCAGTCCCTAGCCGACTCTCCAGCCAACTGCTTAGCCATCTCAGCCATGGTTGCCCCATTTATCGTGGCATTGCTCCTGGTGTCTGCTACGTCCACTATTATCCGTGGTGTCCACAGGTTGGACAACACCAGCTGTGGTTGGGTCCAGACTTTGGACACATTTGGAGTCGTTTTTGTGTTTATCATGTGAACAAAACCAGAGGAAGAAAACATTCTTTAGAAAAATATCCCCTTTCGTGTGGACATGCCATGGAAAACCTCTCCGACCACCTGCATCGCCATCTTGTTAGCGTCTCTCCGGGCCCACAGCGCTTCACCTCAGTCCTCCTTCAACAGCTTCTTTCTACACATCTTGTCTCCACGTCAAACATTTACATGAGTTATTTGGGTTTGTGTAAGCGCCACGCTTCAAAGGAGGCGGAGAAGTGACACAGGCGCTCAAGAATGCCGCTGTGATTACTGGAGAGCGGGTATGAGGTTAGCTGTGAGGCTAAATGAAAAGGAACGATAACAGCATGAGAACGCAGCAGCTGCCCGCCTCGGCTTAGGCGCTCTGTGGGGCGGAGGATAATAAAAGCGGTCGGAGGCTCTGCCACCGCCACGCATCAGATAGGACATGTCATTCAGCAGATAACAAGTATGTGTCCGCAGATACCATCTGACCCGCTGGTAATGCCAAAGAGCCCGGCCCTCAAAGGAATGGTAATCTTTTGTGATGCTACTGTGAAAACACCTGCCTCATATGTACGAGGCATCAGCACATTCACCACCACCATCACACCAGGAGGCAGCCAGGCTTTCAGATGGGTCTGGATGACTTCATGAGCACATAAGCAGTGTTGGGAGTAACATGTTGCAAAAGTAATACACTACAGAAACAGATTACTTTTTGCTGTAACGGAGTAGTTTGACGCATTACTAATCAAGTTTTATCAATATTTTACACAGTATATGTTCAATAGTGATTGCATTATAACACATTTTGCTGATAATTTAATTGCTCAAATGAAAAAA
Organism: Fowleria isostigma; assembly: GCA_029814645.1. Classification (NCBI taxonomy): domain Eukaryota; kingdom Metazoa; phylum Chordata; class Actinopteri; order Kurtiformes; family Apogonidae; genus Fowleria; species Fowleria isostigma. The sequence goes on along the minus strand of JAPTGZ010000022.1, from coordinate 39,075,977 downwards.
AACAAAAAAACAGCAAGACCTTAAGGAATTGAAGATGCATCAGTGAAGTTCTATCTCCTGTTAGTGTGTTCAGTCAATGGGTGAAGATGGCAGAAGGCAGTACATTGGCCACATGGAAGTATGCTTATTATCAAATGCACTTATATAGCACATTTTTACACCTTTATGGTGCCCAAAGCACTTTACACAGCCTCACATTCACCCATTCACACACACACACACACACACTTATACACAAATAGGCGGTTATTGCCATGGCACCACCAGGCCTCACTGGGGTCCGGTGTCTTCAGTTCATTTTAGGGCTACAGAATATTGGAAAAAATTGACATTCCAATTTTTTTAAACCCTGGGATATACAGTATATTGCGATTTGAAAAAATATTCAGGAGGACATAATAGCTGTGTGGTGCCGACGTAAATGGTCAAAAAAATTAGTTATGTTACCTATCGTTGTGTCAACAGGTGCAAGACACTGTCGACACAGAACACATGTTTCAATATCATCTTTTCTTGTAGCCAAAATAATTCCAGATAACTGATGTTGCTTTTTTCTTTTTGGCAGAACTGTTGTGATTGGTGGATGACGATGTGCAGTGTGTGTCAGGTACTTTTGAAATTAGATGATAACACTTTGAGTTCATTTTCCTCCCACTTGGCAGGACCTACAATGTGACTATTGCGCACACGTACATTGTGATGACGATGCTCAAACAATACATTGTGCAGCTCTAGTTCAGTGTTAAGGACACTTCAACATGTGGACAATTGGAGCCAGATTCAAACCGTCAACCCTTTGGTCATTGGACGACCCGCCCTACAAACTGAGCCACAGCCACCCTAAATGCCACCCTTATGAAGGGTTACTATCTTATCTTTGGTAAGATGGCGTTTGTTGATCCACAATTCAGACTAAACTGTGACAGATTCCAAACAAATCTACTGACAACACAAACCGGAAAGAAAACATTTTACTGTGGCTGTTTTTTGTCTAAAAACAGAGCTAAGCTAACAGAGCTAAGGTAACAGAGCTACAATGTAAACTATCGGCAGATGCAACACATGAAGACAATAAGACAGTGTTATTAGTGACTGTTGAAATAAGTCTAATGTATGGTGTAAAGATGTAAAATGTTTTACTGCTATTTTATGTGAAAGTGTTCATTGACGCAGATGAGTGGTCAAATATATGTAAATCAGCAATGACCACTTCATGTTCAGGTCAATGGAGGGAATTCATATGGAAAAACATTGCATGTTTTTTTGTCACTCCATATGTTAAAAGTAAACAGTGTAAAAATCTGACTAGAGCTTTTTGTTGGAGGAGTTGTATCTGTATGAATGCAGGACACTTTCACATCATCTGGGTTGTGCTAAGATCACAACCCAGTCATTAGTGATTAAAAAAAAAAAATCAACCAAATAATAGGAATAGACTTACCGTTTGACTTTACTATGAGCTACTTGGGTAATCTACAACATGAGATGTGGAAATCGGATTGATACCTTTTGTTAATATTATTAGCAGGGGCGAAAAAATCCATAACCCAAAAATGGTTTGTGTGAAGATCCCCCAACACTTCTGGACTGGACACAAATTGTCAATGAAATTAATGACATGGAAAGGCTGACCTTTTCATTAAGACTCTCTGTTGTCAAATGTAAAAAAATATTGGGGAAAATGGAATATCTATGTCAATCAAAGAAATCCATGAACATGTATAATTTTATGCTTTGATATGCGTATTCTTTTTTCTTAATTTGTCCTGAACTTGTGTGTATTTTATTTTTCTACAGATTGAACCTAAATGCTCTAATTGTTGTGGTCTGCTTTAGTTTATGCATATTGTAAAACTCAAATAAAAATAAAGTTTAAAAAAAAAAGTGTCCATTGATACCTCTGTTATTACTGATAGTAAAAGTTCAACATTGTCAACATTTTTGCAGACATGACTGAAGTTCCCCATTTGGGTTACAAAAGTGCAACCACTGTTAAACCTCAAACCTAGTGTCTGATTTTAACCTTAATTATTTCAGATAATAAGATTTTAGCAAAAATACTCAAAAAGTCACAATTTTCTTCTGATTGTTGGTCCAGTTTGAGCTTCATTATGTCAACAAAATGAGCTTACTACTACACACTTACTACTCACACTATAAACACCATCTACCTATCATGCACTTAACAGAAAACCATTCAATAATGCTTTAAAACAGGAGTATATAGTGAAAAATCCATGTTTAGTGTCATTCTAAACCCTATAAACCTGACTGAGGTGCGTCTCTTTGTGTGTCTGCGGCATCTTGTTTGTATTCTGTTGCTGTGAGATCCGTCACCAGGGGAAAAGGTGTGATCCTGTCTTGTCTCGACACATGCTGAATGTGATCCGTCATAATGGACATGCACTAAATGCCCACATCACACATCATTAAGCATCGCTCTGACCTCGGCGCATCCACAACTTACACCACGATGCTCTTTGTCAACGTGAGACGCGACACCTTACTGTTTACCACCGTCGACACCTCGTTACCACCGCAACCCCCGCAACCCCCCGCCGACCTCAGGCCAAGGGGGGGCGGGGAGGGGGAGAAAGGGGGGTTCACCAGCTCTATAATTAGGAGCCACTGTAGGGTCCCACTCCCCCTCCACCCACTCCCACCCCCTCACTAATGGCACCAATTTGTATTCACTGTCAGCTCCGATGAGCTCTCATGCGGAGAGATGGCCTTATCGCTGGGCCTCTGGCTCCCATCACCTAAGCCCCGCTCCTGTTGGCTGCCAACCCCGCTCACTGATGGACAGGCGGAGCGGCCGTGGGGGGGGGATGTACACATTCATATCCATTTTCATGTCAACTGATGATCTGCTCTGGAACAGAATAGAATGAGCAACAGAGAACCACAAGATGATTATTATTTTCAGTTTACATTGAATGAAAAAGGCAATTTATATTATTGTTATTATTATTATTATTCATTTAAATTTTTAGCCTTGATGTGATAGAATGTGTGTAATATATGAGGGTTTCTGCAGGTATCAGTAAGTCTAATTTAATGCTTTTTAATGCCACATTAAACAAATATAATGCCCATGTCCAACTGGAGATACAGTTGTCTACATATAGATAGATTTTTAAAAAAACGGCGAGCTATCTAACTCTCTCTCTATCTATTAATTTTTTTATCATTATTTTTATTTATTTAATTATTGTCTTGTTTTGTCTATCAGTTGGATGGACATTGTTGTATTATTGTTAAAAATGATATAATGCAATAAAATTTTTGAATTATAAAAAAACCCCTCCAAAAATTAGACACCTCTGAAATCATATCTGCTTTCCCCTGTCAAAAATTACTTATTAACAGAGTCTGGGAGTGATCTCTGTTTGTTTGTTTGTCATAAATCACTTTAAAAAAAAGTTAAGTATCCAGAAAAAAATATTTTGAGACTTACACAAAAGTAACACTGGGTCTTTATGGGTTAACTCTTTCCCCTTTGGAGGAACAGGAACAGCCCATTTATATGTTACCTATTCTACCTATGGAGCATTTTGTTTTTTTCGGTGTGTTGTTTCTTTTTCCAGTGGCTACAATCATCACTACTTTGGCAAACTTTGGAAAAAATCTGGGAAAATGTATGATTACATTATTTTATTTTTTTTTTTAAATAAAGAAATAATTAATTAATTAGCCACTTCCACCAGCTCCTCCGGGGGAATCCCGAGGCGTTCCCAGGCCAGCCGAGAGATATAATCCCTCCAGCGTG
>JAPTGZ010000022.1:38721740-38736137 GCA_029814645.1 Fowleria isostigma | reverse complement strand
TAGCACTTCTTTTAAATTATAATTCCCTTCTCTTAATTTAAAAAAAAAAAAAAAAATGAATACAGACAGAAAGACTTTTTTCTTAACGTGAAAAATAAGTTCCATTGTTTTTAAATAAACAATATCTGGAAATTTTAAGATACCAGATCCTACAAAAAGAGGATTACTTGATTGAAGATAACCAGCTTTTAAACATGAGTTTAATTATACGGTTTATGTTAGTTTTATACATATTGCCCCAAATTTCACATACTCAATAAAAAAATTTCATTTAGTGTTGTGAAGTAAAATTACATGTTCCGATATTAAATTGCTGTAGCCAATTGTCTCACTGCGGAAGATAAATCTCCCATTAAACTCAAAGGAAATATTGCGGTTTTCATCTCAAATCATCATGAACAGGACATGTTACAGCTGTAGACATGATGTGTCCCAATACTTTTGTCCATATAGTGCACTTATATAAATGAATGTGAAAGCTACTGTGCTGCTGTTCTTACATAAGTGTAAAAAATAGTTTAATTATGTAACTGAACTGTTTTTCTGTTTGCCTTTTGTTTGTTAATCCTGAACATGACATATGACATCACAAAAATCTGAATAAACCACGTAAAACAGCCACAAAAAGGCCACAAGTAAAAAGCCCGAAGATTTGATAATTAAAAATTAAAAGTTAAATAGAAACAATGAAAACAAATAAAATGTAATTTCTCCAACTGTTTCTATTCAAATACCTGCAACGAGGCGATTATGTAATAAATGGGATTGGCCTACATGCACAAAGATTAACCCGAAACCACTTAAATAGGCTCTGCTGATGCAAAAAAACATTTCAACCACTAATCCTATCAATACATGTAAATAAGTGGTGTAAAATACAGTCTGTCATCTTTTCATGGTCATCAGATATGCCCATTTGGGATGTTCAGAGGCGCTGTGGTTACCATGGAAACACCATAATCTTCTACCAGTAAAACCCATGGAGTTGGATCAGTGACAGTGGATGGAGGTGCCTGTTTTATATTCAGTTTTCTCTGTTTTGATAAAATAATCTTTGAATTTACTGTGTATTTTAATGAACATTTTCATGGTTGATGAATTAAACACAATAATAATGCAAATTTACTCTAGGCTTTTACAGGATTAGTGAAAAATACAGAAAAAAATATGATTTACACAAAAAAAATGCTATATTCAGAGCATACTATGTAATAAAATGTCATAAATGACTCAGGAAGTGCTGAAAATGGAGAGAATTATATATAAAAAGCACAAAAGATTCTATAATTTTAAGGTTTGAGGTATAAAATAGAAAAAATAAAGAGGAGGAAGTCCATTTAGTGGTAAATCTCATTTCTGTTTTCACTAGATTTCCATGACAGTCGACAGAGACATTTGTTTTTGTGATATATTTTACAATAACATCTAATTTTACTCCAAGCTTTTACAAAATCACTGAATTTAATACAGGAAAATACATGATTACACTGAAAAACACGAAATGAAGAGGAAAATATATGATGATAAATGGTGATGAATTGTTTGGAAAAGGTTAAATATGGAGAAAAATTTGACACAATAGTCCTAATGTAAACACAGTAATAAAAAAGAGGGAATTGTGTGATTTTTTTATGAGGTCAGAATCAAATAAACAAGTGTGTGGTTGGTCCTTGTTGCATCATGCCTATCTGCTGGTTATCAGGCAGGTGTCACTTTCAGACTCTATCTCTCGCCTGGAGTTAGTAACACGGTATTAGGTTTCCTACTGAAGATTGTGCCCTTATGAGGATACCACGACATTTATGTAACTCAGATGCACAAACACACATGAACTGCACACAGACACACACACCCCATTACCCCAAGTGACACATGCGTCGAGGAAGATAACCCCGTGTGAGAATGAGGCCGGACATCTGATAACATGTTAATTCACAAGTTGGTTTTCGGGCTGAGAAAAGCCGCGGTGTCAATAAACGGGTCAGGACCTAATTATGAGCAAATCCTTCTTGGTCTTTTGTGCCGGGGCCGCGGTCGGAGATCCAAATCTTCGGCTTGGATTGCATTCTCATCACACCTCCACTTGTGAAACTGGCTTTGGTTGGGAGGTGATAGGCTACACCCAAACCACAGGCACGGGAGCACGCGGCGTTTACGGAGGCCTGCTGCGGTACGAAAGGCTACATATGCGACTCACACAAAGTTGGGGATGTTGGGCTTTCAGGTGACATTTACGGATGAACCGAAAATGAACTATGACCTTTTACAGGTGAACTAAATGCGGAGGCGGGAAGTAATGAGGTATAAGTCTGAAGCTCGCAGCTCGTCTGAACAGACTGGTGAGGAGGGTGGAGTCTGTTGTGGGCACAAGAGCTGGACTCACTAGCAGAGGAGTGTGTTCAGCGATAGGCTCCGCCCCCGTCCAGCCACACTAACAGGCTCAAACTCTTTTATTCCCCTGGCCGTAAGATTTTACATTGTCGCCCTGTCAAAAAATAGGAAATGAGCTAGACAGTTTTTATCTCTCTCCATGAGGCACTACATTTTTTTAAATTTATTTTAACCTATTGTTATTTTATCTTATTTTACTTATTTTTAGCAGTATTTTATCCCATCTGAACTTGACATTTTTGGTCGGCTTTTAGTCTTTTATATAGTCTTAATGTAAAAGGGTGTTTTTTATCTGGTATCACTACAGTTGTATTTATGTTGTTTGTGATGTATTCCTAAATTTCCCTCGGGATTGATAAAGTATCTCTAAAATTTTATAGTCTAAAGTACTTTCTCCATACAGTGGCTGGGCACACCCTTAGAGTATACGTACCTCATTACTGTGCTTAACCCTCCGGTATCCGGGTGTGCTTTTTACGTACAGTTTACACAAAATGGTTCAGGGAGAACGAGACATTATTTCCACTCATGGATTAGCCTCCATAAAATCCAGACTGTCATTTGACGTAGACTTGGTGCAGTGGTCCGATTCTCCATCATCAAAAATAAAAAACTAATGCAACTATGGATGAAAAAAATATGCTCGTACTCATCTTCTTCCGCTTTATCCAGGGCCAGGTCGCAGAGGCAACAGTCTGAGCAGGGATGCCCAGACTTCCCTCTCCCCAGACACTTTGTTCAGCTCCTCGAGGGGGATCCCGAGGCATTCCCAGGCCAGCTGAGAGACTGGGGCCCTATTTGGACTGGATTAGTTTTACCTAGGGACGTGGGGTAAAGTAATAATTGCTGGAGATTTTAGTCCTGTCTGAATGTGCCATGTTAGTAATCATTACCGCACAATGCCAGTAAAGGTTACCACAACTTTTATCTTGTAAAAGGGTCTGTTAAAACAACCCCAGGTAAAACTAATCCAGTCCAAATAGTTTAGTGGGTAATATATGTGTAGATGTTCCATCATATCCTGTTTAAAAGTGGTTTTTCATAGCTTTTCAAACACGGAGGCTCTTGAAGAAGCACTCAGTTTTTTAAAAGGCAGTTGGACAGGTGTTGTATACTGTTGGAATCGGTGTACGACAAACAGGATTCAGACACAAAAGAAGGTCTAAACTACTTTTTAGAGGCACGGGACTTCTGATGGCTTTAGTTAAGATAAGCTACATAGCAATGAAACGAATGTTAGCTTAATCGTCCAATTGATGGACAATATTAATGTTCTTGGCAGTGACAACAGGAAGTAACATCACAAATACATGACGACAGGGGGGACGGCAGTGCGTGAATGGACTGACAAATCCCACTTGTGGTAGTTTTACTGACATTTCTTATCCTGTACAAATCAGCCATTAATATTACAGACGCCCTGTGGTAAAGCGGTGTTACCCCACATCCCTATGTAAAACTAATCCAGTCCGAATAGTGCTATAGTCTCTCCAACGTGTCCCGAGTCTTCCCTGTCGGTCTCCTCCCGACGGGACATGCTTGGAACACCTCCCCAGAGAGGTCTCCAGGAAGCATCGAAACAGATGCCTGAGCCACCTCAGATGACCCCTGTCAATGCGGAGGAGCAGTGGCTATACTCCGAGCTCCTCCCTGGTGACTGAGCTCCCCCTCCCATCTCTAAGGGTACACCCAGCCACTCTATGGAGGAAGTTTATTTCGGCCGCTTATATCTTGGCTCTCGCCCTTTTGGTCATGAGCCAAAGCTTATGACCACAGGTGAGAGTAGGAATGTAGACTGACCAGTAAATCCAGAGCTTTGCCTTTCAACTCAGCTCCTTCTTCACCACGACAGACCAACACAACAAACGCATCACTGCAGACTGCACCAATCCACCTGTCATGTTTTATCATGAAAAAAAATATTATGAACCTTATTGTGGAATTACATAAACATACATTATGTGGCAAAAAAGATGTCACAGTGAATGTTTTCTGTAATCAAAACCAAAGGTGGTGTAGTCACATTTTGCATATGAAACTTTTTTTTTGACTGGTTAGTGTATAATACCAATGTAGTGTGAACTTTTAGCATTTTCCATAAATTTCACCTGCAAAACAAATATCCCCAACTTTTTGTGAGTGGTATATGAGCATGTTCCAGCTGCTGATGACCCATGTATGACCATTAGGGCTGGGTAAAATAAAAAAAAAAAATTGATCAATTTTCTTTAAATTTTGCACAATCGAGTAGTAGTGGATTTTAGTCGATTTTTCAGAGCAAGACCATGAGTACAGTCGACGCCGAGGCACAGCCGGCTCCGTCTTGCAGGCTCTCTCTCCCCCTTGTGATGGTTCTGGCGCAGAGGAAAATTGGGGAAAACCCCTCTGTGGGAGCTCAACCTCGAACTGGCCGCCCAGACCATCTGGTCAGCGGAGGCTCTCTGAGGCCAAAGGTCAAAGTGACCTCACATACGTATTTGGAGTCTTCTTTATAATATTGTGTTTTTATTACATGTTCATTTATTTTGGATTTGCACACTTTTGCCGTCCATCCATCAAATATGCCAGAATTATTTGGGGATCCTATTTCTAATTTGGGACAAATGTAAGGTGTCAGGGATGAATTAATTAAATTATATTGGCCAAAGGTCAAGCTCTCATGAATGCAATATTTCAGGATAGATCGTCTTCTTTTTTGGGACAAACGTTCATTTGAAACCGATTACATCTTGGTGGCCAAAGGTTAAATGTCAAGAGTGCTGTTACCTGTGAAACACAGTTTTACGGGTAACTGAGGGAACAGCTTGAACAGATTGTGACGCAAGGATAACAAACACATCAGATTGAACTTATGGTTGTTGAAATCAGATAAAGTCGATGAAGACATGCCTCCTTAGTTCTGATGAAGATGTGGTTTTCGTCGATGTCCTCCCAACAGCATCTGATGGTACATGTCAGATGTGGTAATTATCTACACTCACATAAAAAAGTACATTTACTGGTGAAACTGACTCTTTAAGACACCTCGTGTTTCTGACCTGTTGATAGTCCATTAGTTTCCAAATGTTTCTTGTTTCTTTATGATTCCACTTATTTTTACAGCCTTTTGTTGCCCCCAGCCCAACTATTTGGAGACGTGTTACAGCTATATTTTTTCTTAAAGTGGTTCATTTTCTAAGTTTAGACACTTTTTCTGTTTTAAGTGTTCTATTGTGAATAAAAATAAGTTTATAAACTCTAAAAATCCCTGTTTTAATTCATATTTTAAATGGCATCTTAACTTTTTTGTACTTGGCGTTGCATAATCCTGCAGTTCAAATTAGAGCTGCTGCTTTTAATGCTTTTCTTGCAATACTGCTGCCACATTTCTCTGATTCACTGTGGAAAACTGCTGCTACCTCTCTCATAAATGTGTGCCGATGTGTGTGTATGCCTGCAGGTGTGTATAGGTACACATGTATATTTATGTGTGCATGTAGATATGGATAAATTTTATATAATTTTTCAAAATCTAGTTTTTATGTGTATATCAAAATAGTTTTTATCTTAAATAATTGTTTTGTTTTTTGCATTGAAATTTCACTCACAATGTGCACCATTAGTGAATGTTCTGTGTGACAATAGTGACTATTTAATTATTGTTTTTAAATTTTACTCTTTTATTTTATCTGATTTAGTTTTATTCTATTCTAAATGACTATAAATATTGTCAAAAAATATTGAATCGTGTGTCATTTATTTGATTTGAAACTCACTTCTTAAGGCCAGAGAGTGAGTTTTTCAGTCAAAGTTTCTCAATATGGGTTATTTTTACTGTAAATGCCCAATGGTTCCAGACGTCAGGCTCCTAAATTACATACAATAGGAAAAAAAACTTGACCTGAAGCTACTAAAAAATGCAAAAATGTAATAGAGATCACAATTTTCATGGTCCTGGATCCATTAACAATTGTATTAACTGTCACTGTGGGGTAATTAGGAACCAGATATGACTTAACATTAACCCAATGATGTTTTTTCTACACAATATACTAACACATACCCCTAAAATTAAGTTTTGTGAGACATGTTAAACATTATTTTCCCTCATTTTGGTCATAAATATCTCTAGATCAGCACATGAATATTACAATTAGTAAATGGGCTTTGTGGGATATCAGTGCAGTTTGACTTTGATGGTAAAAATGCTTCATAACGTGTCCCATTCACCCATTCACCACCCTGGGGTTATTTCCTTCCCCAACGGGCCAGTGAAGATCAATATTTTCTCCACAACTCAACAGAGAACACAACCAAAGCCCTGGAAAGCTGACTAATCATTCATCAAACTTTAACAGTGGTTAAACTCATAATCACACTGACCTCCACGGACTCCTTCCAGTGGGTAGAAAAAGGCCACGAGCAGGTTCATGAGCACAGCCAGGTTGAAGGAGATGCTGCTCCAGAACGACATGTTCCTGGAGCACCAGTAGAGGATGGGCTGGGCTGCAAAGGACGGCCACGAAAAAAATGAATGCATGTAGTTTAACTGAAAGAACAACACAATCCACACAGCATGCATCTACATTTACTGTCTATATAAAGGGTGTCCATGAAGTCTCTTTACAATTTAACCAATTTATTGCAAAAGAAAATTAATAGACAAATCTGTGGAAATTATTACAAAATGAAAAGTAGATATTGAAGTTTTTTTCAATATTGGCACCATTAGAGACTTGTGATATAGAATAATGTGCTATGTATATTGTGTACATACAATATTTTGCAACCAATGTCTTGATGAATATTACTCCATGAATATATACATATATATATGTTTCTACCTATATGTATTTTGCAATAGACACTTCTCTATGTATATTCTCTATGTATAGTCTACATCAGGGGTCACCAACCCCAGTCCTCAAGGGCTACTATCCTACATGTTTTAGATGTTTCCCTCTTCCAAAACACCTGATGGTTGTTATCAGTCTTCTGCAGAGCTTCATGATAGGCTTATCATTTGAATATGATGGTGGGTTAAAGGTCATCCAGTTGTGGTGTCACAAATTCAGTCAAAAAAAGTCAAAGGAAACATTTGCACTAATTTGATCTCATGTTGAGGAAAAGTGGGTCAATGATTCAATTTTCAAATGATCCCACAATGTGATTAAGAACTTCAACAACCACTGAGTACATGGAAAAAATATGATTAACAGCAATTAATCTCATCAAATGCTTTCGTAATATATATTTTTAATTGTAAAGAGACTTTGTGGACACTCTGCATGCTATGAAGCTACTCACAAAATATCTCAGCAAAAAAAAAAAAAGCGTTTCACACCAAACGGGAGGTAGATACATGGATACAAAGGGAGTGATGATTTTGATTTTATTAAATTTAATTTTTTACTATCAACTTAATATTTTGTCCAAATCTAATTAGTCCTCTGCTGATCTTTTTCAGGGTGAGACGCATCCAAACACATTAACCCTCAGCGACTGAGTGGCTTTATTTATGATCCCGGGTTTTCACATTTTAAATCAGAAAAAAGTTTCCAACCATGCTTTTGTTCATCTATTTGTCCTGCATTTATTCATAGAATTTTGCAAGGATTGGCCGATCCGTGTGGCAGATATAATCCAAACTTGTGTCAGATCTAGTGCCGCAACATATTGGAAAAAACTGACACTGCAATTTTTTTTAACCTTGCAATATATATTTCCATATGAAAAAAATACTCAGGCTATAAATAGCTGTGTTGTGCCGATGTAAATGGTCAAACAAATTAGTTGCGTTTCCTCTCATTGTCTAAACAGGTGTAAGACACTGTCGACACCGAGCACACGTTTCAGTATCATCTTTCTGTAGCCGAAATAATTCTTTATCTAAACTGACGCTTTTCTTTTTGGCACCAAAATCTTGGTTTTCGGTGATTTTCTCTTGTTCGTTGGTCATTTTTCAACATTGTTACCAGTGACTCACTCCATGTGCCGGGGCGTGGTCTGCTTTGGCAAACTGATTAAGAAGGATTGTGATTGGTGGATGGCTGTGATCAGTGTGTGTCAGGTACGACTGGAATTAGATGAGAACATGTTGAGTTCATTTTACTCCTACATTACAGGGCCTCTGATGTGACTATTACATACACGTACATTGCGATGACGATGCTCAAACGATATATTATGCAGCTCTAGTGGGGTCCCTTATGAACCCAGGAAGATCTATGAGATTGTTGACAGTATTGTGTCATATGATATTGTAATTTGCCAACTCTGATCATTATATCTTACTTTTTTTGCAGGGACGCATGGCCAATAGACCGAGAATAGACAGATCTACAGCTGCACAAGCGCTGAGACAAATTCTTGATGCCCAGAGTAAGGCTGCACGATTTTGGTAAAAAATAAAATCCCGATTTTTTTCTTCTAAAACCTCGATTTTCGATTGCAATTTTTGGGTCTACCAAAGAGAACACAATTCATCAGAGGTACGCACAGATCTGCATACAAGGGGGTTGGAGGGGAGTTCGCACTACCAGACCTTATGACACACAAACCAGTCACACATCGTTTTATGATGGGCCCACAAAAGTTATACCAATGTAAGTCAGTGGCAGGCATCAGTCATGTGAGCATGGACCAGATGAGCGATTATGAAGATACTCATATCTAGGGCTCTACTACAGCTACTATGCGCTGGATGCCGAGTCCAAATATGAGCCGGAGCTCTGCAATTGCCAGCACAGATTTAATGTCCGTGGTCATTATGTGGAATTCTGTGAAAGACCGCCGTCACAGTTAGGAGGAAGAGCCTACGGTAGCGTGGAGGGCAGAGGCACATGACCCGAAGACATGAGAGATGAAATGGATTCGATGATTACCCCGTTTTAAAAATTGCCTTAATTAAATAATCAGATTACGATTTAAAATTGATTAATCGTGCAGCCCTAGCCCAGAGTGAGGATGAAAATAGCTCCATTGATGGAGATGAGGCAGTTTGTGTTTTTTGTAAAAAACGTAAAAAAAAAAATCCATACCTTATTACATTAGATGATGGAAAAATATATTAAAGAGTGAAATAAATATAAGAACCCTAAAACAATCATTTTTATAGAAGTATTCCTCCATAAAGTCAGTGGCATCATAAATGATCATATTAGTCGCTAAAATAGCTTGGTCGCTTGAGGGTTAATGAAGCTGAATAAAAAAGTGATTGTGTTGTTTTAAGTGAACTTATAACTGTAAAGAAAGGATTCACTTAGAAGGGTGAAATAAGGCAAAAACCTTAATCTATTTAGATGTACCAAACTAAATGTCGTGCACATTGTTCATGCTCCGATGCTCTTCTAATTGTAGAGAACTTACATATGAACAAGCATATTTGCACACTCAGCCTACTCAGGCCTCCATCAGGAGATTGTTATCATGTTAAAGGCTATTTTGAGCCAAGCTGTTAATTACAAAATAGGAACTGAGGGTGGGGGCTTTTACTAACTGCACCGACTATTGTCATGCAGTGGTTAGCACAAGAGGAACAACATATTCTCCGCATTCTGTGCTGATTCATTCAGATAGTGGAGAGGTGTGTATAGTCACACGTTATCATTTTATTTTTATAGAAGCCATCTCCTTTGAGACCTGATCATGGGACAAGACACAACATGCTCCTCCAACAAGACAAGAAAACACAAAAACACCAGTCACTCCGCCGCAGAAGACGATGCATAATCAGCTAAGGGGTCAAAATGAGGCCTGCTGGGAAAAACTTTCAGGCTTACGTCAAAAGTGTACGCTGGTTTACTGGTTTTATGATCATGTTAAAATGGAGAAATCACGAGAACTTTTATTTTTCATGTGATTGCTGCCGACTGTCTCTTCTCTGCGACAATAAAAAAATCCATTTAATTCTTGGCTTTCTGTTTCACATGCAGTTTCAGAGTCCAAAACCCGGCAATGATTTAAAGCTTTGGATCGTCAGTTAAAAGGCAAAGTATGTGACATTTCTGGCTTGAGTTTATAAAGAAAACTGTTCAGATTGTTCACGACTAAACTGAACTGGGGGAGTGAGGAGAAAAACAGAAAAATAAAACATTATTACCTGATTGTATCACACCCAAACCATTGCAAAATCCTGCAGGAATGTGCTGTCAGCAGGTTAGTTAGAGGCTGAAAGTTTGGTGTGGATGTGTTTTGTTTTTGGATTTTTTTTCTTAATTTCGCAAACATAAGTTCAAAACAAAAGGAAAATGGAAAATCCCGAAAAAGAGCAGGGTCTCTAAATACACCACTACACACTGATAGAGGGTTGGAAGTGATGATTAAGATGGTTAATAATTACATATTTATTCTTTAAAATACAAAAATATGACCTAAAATTACCATTAGTGCTTAGAATAAAGAGCTTAAAAGTTCTGCCAAAGATGCCAGTGTATTGGATTGTAGAGATATGTAGAGGTAGACCGGTATATTGATTTTGTTCAATGTCAGCCATCGGCCTTAATTCTTTTTAAAGCTGATATTTGATCAGCAGTAAAAATTTTATATTTGATCAGATTATGTACAGCTGGCCCTGGATGTGCAGGATCAACTTGTGTAGATGATTAAACCCTCATTTCTGGAAGTTTAACCTTTAATTTATTAAAATAAAGACTGGAATTTTGTCAACTGAAAAAAAAAGAAAAAAAAAAAAGAAAAAATATTTGATCAGGCACCTGTGTGGGCAGCACTTGAAGTTGAATAAATGTAGAAAAAGTACTATGTGTATGTGAGTACTATGTGTATGTGTATTAATTTATATTTTTAAAATTTAATTTATATTGCTGCATAAAAATCTTTATTATCCAAGTTTATCAACTGTATTTTACAGTCAATGTGCTTTTAAAAAAATAATAAATAAATAAAAATCAGCCTTTAATATCTGCCTTAAAAATCATCTGTGGATTGGCTGACCAAAATTTTTAAAAATCGACATCAGCCTTAGAAAAACCCATATCCTAGTCAACCTCTAGAGATATATAATGAATTTATTTACTTTGATGGGCTGGGGAGTTATGTGACCACGACTTAGTAGTGAGTCACTCTGACGGTCTCCAATGGAAGGAAAACTAACACCAACTTTAACCAAAGTGTCAGACAGTAACTAGATGACATGAGAACCATAAAGAATCAACTTTTAGAGTAAAAAAAAAAAAAAAAGAGGTGATAAAAGTGGACGCATTGTTTTCCTCCAGTGGACTTAACAGTAAAAGAAAAGAATGGAGTTTGATGTTGAAATGTCAGCATTTCTTCTACATGAGTGAGTTTTATTCTGAGGCTTATGAAGGCATAAAGGTATTATGGGATGTTATTATCTTTGCTAAGTTGCTGTTTTTTAATCCACGGTTCAGACTAAACTGTGATCGTTCTGACCTTGTTTGTTGGATTCAAATAGATCTTTAGTTCAGTTACTGACAACACAAACCGTACAGTAAACAGAAGTGATCTGTGTTTTACTGTGGCTGTTTTCAGTCTCAAAACAGCGCTAAGCTAACAGAGCTACAATGTAAACTATCAGCTGATGCAGCATGCAAAGATTATAAAATGCAGTATTATTTTAGTAAATGTTAAAATACACATCTATGAATTTTACTTTGAGGAGGAAAACTTGATGATACCATATTACAGATGTGTGGAAACGATAAGCTTTATACTTTATTCAGTGACTGATACAATCTGTGTGTCATAGCGTTGATTTGTCATTTTGGTTTTTATGGCTCATTTATGCTCTATGTTAAAGATGCAGATGGATATAGACAGAGTGTTCTGTCCGTCTCCTGCGTACATTATGTAGGGAATTCTGTTTGTTTCCTGGGAGCAGTACCACCGGGAACAGTGGAGGCAGTAATAATTTCCAAATATAGCGGCTTTCAAAGGGCGATTGTAAGTTAGTGAAAAACTACAGACATATTTATGACAACTACCCTTCTCAATATCAACATTAGTATCCACATTAGTAAAACTCCCTCTGTTGTCTCCTTATTTGTTATTATTTAATTTCTTCTTCTTCTCAAAAAACTTTGCTCTTCTTCACGGTATTCGGCCAGTGTGGTAATAAAGAGTGGCGCCCTCTGGTGGATTGATTGAGAAACACTCAGTTGAATGTACAGGAAGTATGAGGGCAGTAATGCATGACAACGTTAGAAAGGGACGTAGCTACTGTTGTACATAAAACTAACGTAAATGAGTCTTAAGTGTGTTCTCGTACCAGACTGACCCCTGCTGGTCACAGTTTGGAATATCAATACTATATAGGACCACTTTAAAGAGTATATACGTGGGTTCAGGAAAGTGTCACATACTTTACCCTAAACTTTTTTGATTTGAATACAAATACCTATAAATGTTAAAATTCTGAATCAAATGATATTCTTCAACACTTGGTCATATCTAAACAATCAGTCCGTGCTGTTTAATTACTGACGTTTGTAGACTTTGTTCTGTACTTTGTCAAAAGTCACTGACTTTCTCCGGTCTAAAACTGGCAAGTATTAGGTCGACCCATTAATCTATTTAAGATCAAGCTGATTCAGAGTATCCGGCTGACTGCGTAAATCAGAACCTTTAACTAAATCTGGAGTTTATCAAGTCACATCTATCTCTGTACAAGACCTAAAAAGGATAGATAGTGTAGAGAAACACTGAGGAAGCTTAGATCACGATCTCCTCGAAAAATACCAAGATAAAAGGGTACAAAAAACCCCCCCAAAAAACAAGAGGTAAAGTGATTATGAAAACACAAAAATGAACAAAGTGACCACACATATCATGCTCATTATCCACTGCTCACATAACAGTGATTAGCAGCTTGGTAGAGTATACAGTGTAATGTTAGAACATCTTAGCCTTTAATTAACTTATAGTATATTGTAAGTTAGTAGATTTATAAGTTGCATATCAAGGTTTGCATGCTCTCTCCAATTCCATCCCTCCAGGGTTCACATCTAAAGACTGAAGCCCATGATTGACATATTGATGCTGAACCATTACCGGCTTAGACTGTTAGCCAATATCAGTGGAAGTGCAACATACTAAAATAGTATCCATGGCACCGACTAGAAAGGGGTGTGGCCAGCAGCAGCTCATTTGCTGCTGAAACGACCTGTTTTTTTTAAGTTAACAGATCCAGAGGAATAAATGATGTTTTGAGCTGACACTTACAATCTACTTTCCACGAACATGTGAGACTTAAACTAACTTGTCGAAAGCCATGTTGTATGTCTCCATTTAAAGAGCTGTTCAAATCTTTATGTGTTACCCTAACAACTGTACAGTCGCAGAAACAATTATTAGACCACTCCATGTTTTCTTAAATTTCGTGTTAATTTTAAGGCCTAGTAAAACTAAAGGTACATTTGTTTGGACAAATAAAATGATAACAACAAAAATAGGTCATAGGAGTTTTAATTTCTGCGATGGTTTGCAGCCAATGTTGTGATGTATATTACTGTATGGATATTTTTCTATGCGTATTTTACCATGAAAACTTCTCTAGGTATATTCTCTATGTATATATGCATATTCTCCATGTATATTTATCTATGCATATTCTACATCTATATTTCTTTATGTATATTTCTATAAATGTATTCTCTATGTATAATTCTATATGCATAATCGCTATGTATTTTTACTACGTACACTTGCTTATGTAAATTTCTATGTATATGGTGTTAACAGCAAATTTTCCATGTATACCTGTGTACAGATAATGAGATGTAAATGAACAGTACTGAATATTATACATGTATATGTAATTAGTATTGTACATAGAGTGCAAAAACTCAAATTAAACTAATTTCAGAGCTGATATCTATCCATTTTCCGTGGTTTTCTTGATAATGACTAAAATCAGATCAGTTTTTATATCAATATTTATGGCATTGTACTGACAAAAACAGTGCTATAAGACATTTCATGTTTTCTTTTCTGTCTGTTTTAGTCACATGATACACACAGGAGTTAGTACTTGATTGCATAACCACTGTT
>JAPTGZ010000022.1:38692577-38708557 GCA_029814645.1 Fowleria isostigma | reverse complement strand
CTGTCCGTCCATGGGAGTGGATCTCTCCTTCACTGTGGTTCTCCCTGAGGTTTCTCCTTTCCCACTGGGTTTTGGAGTTTTTCCTTGCTGAGAAGGAGGGTCTAAGGACAGGGGATGTCCGGGACATTAATCCATCTGCTTCATTGACTGTTTATTTGATTAAATTCTGTGAAGCCCTGTGTGGCAACCTTTTTGTGATACTGGGCTATATAAATAAAATTGAATTGAATACATATTCACACACGATGGTTTACAGTCAATGGGCTTAAACCAGGTTCTGAATTGTTCCTCCTCCAATCACTTCTGCTGAAACTTGTATTTTCCAATTTTTCCAACATTTACTAATATTCCCTCCACTCTTTCACAGCAGCATGAGCACGCTCACAGCACATTGTAGTCAAAGATTAAGGTGTTGTGACTTTGTTCACCGGTCATAAACAATAGCCAATTTAAAGGATTCCACCTGTCAATCATCACACTATACTTCCAATCAAAATGATTAAATGTTTATATAATCAAAATAAATCATGAAAAACAAGGTTTGTTCCCATCAAGTGTACTTAATTTTTTAATGCCTCTGGACATTAAATTTAATGCTTTTTAATGCCATTTAAGACCTTAATTTTTACAAAATTTAATGACTTTTAATGCTTTTTAATGACCCGCAGATACCCTGTTAACGAACATCTACATAATCAGTGAATTAATTGTAGGAAAATACCTGATATACACTTAAAAACACAAAATACAAGGATAATATTGTAATAAATGGTGAAAAATCACTCAGGAAAGGCTAGAGAGAACAATTCATTTGGGAACTGACACAAAAATACCACCAGGTCTTTATGGGTTAATTATCACACTGATAATATATTGTCTTGTACATATTGTGGTGTATTTTTATTATACCTGAATGGAGCAACTGTAACATACATTTTTCGACCCTGGGATTAATCAAATATTCTGATCTCAGCTGCAAAACTGAGGCATAAATCGATGTTTTGCCCACACTGGGTGACGAAGGGTAAGAGGCAGAGATTCAGTGTGTGTTTTAACTGAAGCCTGACCCGGTTTTACAGACAAACAGAATCAGTGCAAGTAGGAAGTGGAGTGTCTGGTCCATTTCTAAACACCAACACACTCCTCATAGTGAAACCAGACCACGACGCCACTCATGGAAACAGCTGCATCAGGAAGTTGTGCACATGGTGCCTATTTTCACCACAGTTTCATTTCTGTATAAGTGAGCGTGTTGACTAAAATACAGAACAGTCAGTAAATGTAATCATGGGGGGATTTATGCAGGATGTGACACCAAACAACAAACCCCCCCTGGGGTAAACCCTGACCTGCAGGTCTCTGTTGTGGTTCTCACAGAGCAGCTGCATCAGGCGCAGGATGGGCTGCATGATGGTGATGATGACGCTCATCTCGCCTTCCTCCTGGCTCTTGTCGGCGCTGGGCAGGGGGGCGCCGTCGGCCGCCGCCTGGTGCTCCTCGGCCTCGGCCTCGCGGCGGTACGTGGTGAAGGCCTTTTTGGTGACGGCGGTGGCTTCCACCAGTTGCTCCTTCACCTCCTCGGTGACAACCGCCACCATGGGTACATCTTTGACTGCAACACAGATAGGTTCAGATAACGCTGTTCTCACTGAGATGCATGGATTTTAACTGAAATATTAAGATCTGCACTTCCTGTAAACAACAAACTGTCACATGACAAAACAACAAACAGGAAACCACACGCAGTATTAAATTAGATGTTAAAGACAGGCTCTATTCAGACGAAAATGTTAAACTCCAATATGGCTTCAGGCTTTTAACTATCAACCTCAAACATTTATACATTTTTTTTTTTAAAACTTTAACCCATATTTAGTATGGAGCGCCAAGGGTGCCAAAATTAAATAATAAATAAATCATTCAAAAAGGTCTTAAATGTGTAATTAATTTGTTGAAATTGAAAATACATACATTAAATAAATAAATACATCTATCAATAATAACTAAAATGTGTCATGAATTAATTAAAACAACAATTTAATCATATATAATTATTTCACTATTTAATTAAATATTTCATGTCCAACAACACCACAGTGAATTCATTTTATCTGCTAAGTGTATAAGTATACAGTTTGGTGTTCATAGGTGATACATAGGCTGAGATGTTTCTACTGGAGAATGAACAAAAACTCATTTTGAGAAAACAGCCTTTAAAGATTTACATAGGACAATTAATACATTTCTATAGGATATAATTGCTCAAAAGTAGAATAAGTGCTCAGGCCCTTAGTAATAATAATACAGATATTTCAAGCTCATGAAAAGTGATTATTTAATAATATGGCAGGAAATTAAGGCCTACAACTGCAGTAACATGTTGTGTTGGAATGCTAACTTCTTGGTAAATTCAGGATAAACTTACTGCTGTAAGTAAAGAAACTAATAAAATACACATCTTAATGTATATTTTCAAAGCTTTCGTTATAGAAGCTTCAAAGAACACATTTTGAAAGAATAAACTAGCCCAAAATATCAAAAATGACCACTACATAAAAAAATCAATGTATTTGCATGCTGTGGGCTTACATTAAGCAATTTTAATGTTAAAATTGCTCTTTTAAAATGGTTAAATGAAATTTTACCCATAATTGCAAGAGTTATTACTTCTGGACATGCAAAACATGAACAAGGAAACCACAGCCTTAAGAAAATTCATGCTCCATGCTATAGTGGGGCTGAAATGATTGGAAAAAAGTGACTTTAATAATAAAAAACAAGGTTTTAATGTCACACCACTGTACACGCCTTAAGTGCAAATATGAGAATCCATGAGGTGCAGTGTATAAATGACACTGTGGTTTCACTTTCATCATTACGTAGGATGTTTCGACTCTGGGTACACAAACAGACTAAATGCCATAACCACAGAGGGCGACGTCACACCCAATTTCCCTGAGAATGTGATGAACTTCCACTGATGACTAGAGCTGGATTTCTGGTCGCGCAGACGTCATGCATCACTACCTACGCCAGGGGTGTCAAAGTCATTTTAGTTCGGGGCCACATTCAGCTAAATTTGATCGGAAGTGGGCTCAGTTAGTAAAATAATCACAGAATAATATATAAATAATTTCAATTCCAAAAGTTTTTCCATGTTTTAGAGTGGTAAAAGTAAAATTAGATTCCAAAAATGAATGAAAACAAACTATCCTTTCAAACAATGTAAATCAAATGAACAAACTAAAAAAATTAGTGCAATTTTCACAATATTATGCTTCAGTTTATCATCCACATGTACATTACAGCGTACAGATTGCAGTGAATCTACAAATACATAAAACATGTGATAACATGTCAGCCACTATTGTTGTTCCAAAAAAGAAAATGTCTGCCAGAAGATACTGAAACCATGGAAACAACTTTGCTTGATGGAGTTTCATTTTTAAAACCAGCCGATACCAGCACTACTGCCACCTTCATATTTGGAGGGAAACTACAACACTTTTGCTATTGCTATAAATCTAGCTTAAGCCGTGACCTCTGACCTTTCTTTCGTGCTGGCGTGTCTTTGTCCGGCGGCTCTTCATCCTTCTTCTTGCTGCCCAGGTCACTGGTGTTGACCGTCACCGTGGCTTTAATCTCCTGCTGGGCCAACTTCATCCGCTCATAGAACACCTTGAAGAACTTTTCAGATTTGTTGTCGCCTGTTAGACGCTGGTAGAACGAACGCTGGAGAAAAACACAGGAAGAAGATGACAGATTATTAACGCATGAGCTTTATTTACTCCGTATCAGCAGCTTTTTAATGGAAGAATTAACTGAATACTACTTTTATTGAACTGATGCTGAATATTTCCTTCATTTTCTCCTTCTATTCCATTATGTCTCCAAGGTAAATTCATCTTTGTTTTTTACTCCTAATTTTTAGGATTACATTTTCCTTTATAGGTTAAGTTTAAATTCATTTCCTTCTTAAGTTAAAACTCTTACAGTCCTTGATGGATTATCTGGAAAATGCGATGTCACAAAGCTGAGAACAGCCCTGTTTCACTGAGGTCATGAAAGGTCAGATTTTTAGAGGAGCAAAACTACTAAATAGGGGTTGACCTTTACAGTTACAGCTAACCCTAACCCAATATACATGTACCAGTTTTTAAAGATAAGAAAATTCTTGTTTCGAAACAAGGGCCAAACATTGTGGAAATGATCGTCAAATCAAATAAAACAAATACTTATTTTCAACAATATGTACTTTGGTTTTGAAGACAATACGTACTATTATATACATTATGGATGAACTGAATGCAAAATTTTGTTAGATATCAATATTAAAAATTACATTTTGGCCTATACAGATGTTACTTTCAGCTTCTTTTGTTGTTTATTCCCTTAACAAGGATGTTGTCATTATAAACATAAGTAAACTTAGCAGTCATGCTAATTTTGGCATAACTCAACATTGCTGTTATATACTATGTTCATTAAAGTGCAGTGTCCCATCTAAGTAAATAAAAGAAAAATAAATATATTTATTCAGTAAAAAAATATTACGACCAATAATTATTCAATTGTTACTACATGTGATGTATTGCTGTAGATTAAAGTATCATCTGCATATTAACTAATACAAATGAACTCATAGACTCTATATCAGTGGTTTTCAACATTTTTTAGGCCAAGGACTTCCAAACTGATGGAGAGATGGAGCGGGGACCCCCTGCTATATATATTGCATTGAATTTTGTTTTATAATAAAGTGGTTCAATGTATAGATGCACCTTCATTCAATACAGGTCTAGTCACATGCTGAGTGTGCAGGCGCCAAGTTTGACAGAACTCGTTTGATGTAAACATTTCTGATTAAAAGATAACTTTCTCCATTTATTCATTTGCTACAATATATTGGATTTATGTACATTTAAAGACATTTAAATTTTCTGGGGGAAAAAAAAGGTAAAAATATTTAGAAATATTAAAAACTATCTAATCAACCACACATTTCACGACACCCCCTTGCTGTACCTCCGCAGATCCCCTGGGGGTCATGGACCCCTGTTGAAGACCTCTGCTATATATAACTATTGGACAAAGGAAAAAAGAAGTGTTGTTTTGAAGTCAGTTGTTTAAATATGGTGTCACCATGTTGGGTTTTAGAAACCAGAAATGACCAAATTTGGGGCAGAGCTGTAGAAGTGTGAGGTCAAGGGTCAGTTAATTGTAAACATGAGCTTATCGACCAACAAAAATTCTAAACTTCAAATTCTGCGTAACAGATTATTCTATAGTCTTACTAGACTAAATTATTATAATGGACCAGATCACTTAACAGAGGGTGAAAGAAAATAGATGAGATCCAAATTAAACAATTGCAGATATCAGCATCAAGTGACCATCAGTGCTTTTGCGTCATCATATAGTCAAGGTATTTATCCATATTTACAGCAGTAAAACACAACTAACAAATGAATGCAGCAGTAAAATTATCCCAAAAACTTCAGATTTAGTAGAAAAACAGTGACCACCAGGACTTCTTTGACTTCAGTAGTTTGAGATCAAGAGTAAAAGTTGTCTAGCTTATTTGGAATTTGCAAAAAAAAAAAAAAAAAAGTGTGGGGCCTTGTTTTAGAGGAATATGTCAAATTCAGAAACTGCATGAAGGTACTAAAGTGAATTAATCATCTATACAAAACAATCAGGCACAGCAAAAGAAACTGGTCTTTATCAAAACTTGTGATTTTCAGGGTGCAGTTCAAGGTGGGAGGGAGATTTTCAGGGCATAGCAGTCAGTCTGACTAGTTAAAGTACATTTTGATGATAATACACAATATTACTTAAGGTTTTAATACAGAATCTTCATAGTGAGCTATTCTTCCCGATTATCGATGGTGTATGTACCCGGTTGCCAACATACCAATGTTCTCAACCACAATGACACAACAGGAGGCATTTGCTATTTTGCAGCCACTTCTTATCATGGACTTATTGAATTTTTCTGCTGCTCCCAGAGCCAGTGCTTCTGTTTGAAGATGTTACATAATCCTCCTGATGCTGCCAAAAAGAGAGTTGTAAGGCCTCGCTGTGTTCACCTGATTTTACACAGATCTGCTCTCTGCCCTCTGGCCACAACATGGTTCTGGCATCTTCACGACTACATTTGGGCGTTGACACTTACATGCAGACAAGCAAGAGCAAACAAGGAAAAGACAGGGTTTGAGATATACACAATATAGGCAAATGCATTGGGAAACATTTATTTTAGGTGTTTGTTTTCTAACAGGGGCCTGGGATACTAAACAATAATGATAAAAGTCATAATATAGTTTTATATTGTGATAAATATCATTGTATTCTACAGGTTGATCTGAATTGAACAAGGGTTAATATGGTATGAAAGGTCAAATATGCAGATCCACAAAAAGAATGAAATGCCATCTTTTTTTCCTGCACTTTATATTTGGAAATGTTAAAAAAAATAACACTTAAAATGATTAAACTAATCAAACTAATTATTATAACTATATCCAGTAATTTTCATATTTGCAGATAATGGAGGATTGTTCTATATATGCTGATGATGCAGAAATTTTTGGTATGAGACAAAAACCAAACTTTTTGAGCTTGTCAAATTCTATCTTTATAAATAAAAGTAAGTTTCGCAAAATATGACCCCTTTAAGAAATATTAAGTAGAGAGGAATAATTAATTGGGTAAGTACCACATAAGCAGCAGTGGGTTTTTATGGGTTAAGCTCACTCAAGTCTGGATAAGAGATTTATGAAGTCAAGTTGAGGAAAGAAGTGTTCAGTCAGTGGCTGAACTACAAAACAGCCAGTCTAGTTTGTGCATGGATCTGTTGTTTTCCTTCAACACGCTCAAATGTTCTGTCCCATTTTCCTCATGACAATCCCTGCTTACATAAGACCTGTAATCAGCTGAGTGGTTACAGTGAGGGCATACTGTGCCTGGGCTCTAACGCTGTTACATCAGCCCACAGAGGCAACAGGAGAGGGAGAGACGCAGGGAGAAAGGAAAACCCTGCCCTACTTTTCGATGCCAGAATGGCACGAAGCGAGTGCGTGGCGTGAGAGGAGGGAGGGAGGGTCTACAAGTGGAAGGAGAGGTGGGGGGGGGGGGGGGGGTGTTGGGGGTGGGGGGGGTGGTGGGGGGTATGAGGCGAGCAGGAGTTATCACATACATAGTTTCTGGGGCAGCTTTGAAAGCCTGTTACATAAGACTCTTTCCAGGTTTAGCTCAAGTGCTAAGTGTCTGAGAGACGAGAAACACATGCAAACGGTGGCAAAACATGCAAAAGCTCAGCTCACGGTCACCTCCTCAAGGAAGTATGACACTTACCGCATGCACTAAATTTGACTTGTTTTCCTCCTAGTGTTTATGCAATAGCTTTTCTTGGTTGTTTGTCAAGATCAAGATGTTAACCTCGTGCTGTTGACGAGATAGGGTCATTCATCGATAGTGATCTGATTATGAGGCTGCGGAAAGCTTATGCAAGACAGCAGAGTTCACCAGACAGAAACAACAGCCACAAGACAACGGCGTTACAGGACGCCCGTTAAAAAAAAAAAAAGAACTTATGACTGGGGTTGTAAAAAGTCAATTTGGTTACTGATGCAACGGGAATAAACAATACAACACTTCTGACACGTCGGCCTGAGGCGAAAAGTAGAAAGTCTGGAAAAGTCACACTGGTTTATTGTGCTTTATCAAAAGTATCAGACGGTAGAGACAGAAGAGGCTCTGGAGGTATGATGGCACCGAATAACAAACGAAACTTAGACACATTAAGTGAAATGGTAATGAGAGTTTAATTTGTTTTTTATAATGTAATCTCGATACTGCCCTGAAGTATTTTTGATAATTATTATTATTATTATTACTGTGCAAAACCATTGGTCATATTTATTTTTTTATTTGTTTATTTGATGAGGACAATTCATATTAATGAGCATTCAGTACAGTTAAAAAAAAACATGACTGTGTAAATATGCCGAATTTAGCCTGGTGCCATTTTCCATTCATAGTCCTCAAACATTATTATTAATACCAATATCTAGTGAGTGGATGAGTGGGGGGTGAGATGGCTCAGTGGTAGAGTTCTCGCTTGTCGCACGGGAGGCCCAGGTTTGATACCCGGCTGGACCCCATTTGTCAGGAAGGGCATCCTGACGTAAAACCATGTGCCAAATCATCATGCGAATATTTGCTGTGGCAACCCCAAAAGGGAGTAGCCCAAACAAACAAACATCTAATGACTAGGGCAAACGCAACATGATTGTGAGGCTATTGTATTTAAAAATTACCAACATCTCTCAAAATATTGGTCCAATCAACTTGCCCAGATATTTAAGGTGGAGATGAGACTATATCTCAAATGTATATATACACACACACACACACACACACACACACACACACACACACACACACACTCTGACACCATCCAGTATTATGATATAAATGCTCATTAATGCAGAATATCCCATCTAAATAAATAAAAGAAAAACAAAAAACATTTACTTTATCAAGTTAAAAAAATATTGCTACCTATTATTCAATTATTACTACATGTGATGCATTGATGTAGATTAAAGTATCATCCGCATATAAACTAACACAATCAAGCTCATAGACTGAATATAATCATTGGACAAAGGAAAAGACAGCTATTGTTTTGACATCAGTTGTTTATATCTGATGTCACCATGTTGGGTTTTTGGAACCAAAAGTTACCATATTTGAATGAAAGAGGCAGAACTGTAAAAGTGTGAGGGGTCAAGACAGGGGTCAGACAGTTGTTAAGCCAATGGTATTTTAACATCACAAATTAGAAAGTTATGCAGAAATATGTCTCAAGTTTGAAAAAAAATGTGCTTTTAGCCTCATCATGCTTAATGTATAAGACAAAGCAATTTCCTTCAAAACCCTGCAAGATTTGGTGAAAACTAAACCTGTTTGTGGATGATACTGTAATTTATGCATCAGTCAGTCAATTAAGATGGACAGATTATTGATCATTTACATATTTGTCCTGCTTAAACTATGTATTTCAATGCTTTCATTTGGCATGCTCTACTTGGTCTGGATCCAGGATATAAGCAGAAACTGGACCTTTACATTTCAGCCACAGGTCAGAACACTGACACTGCATCTTGATTGATTGTTCAGCTCAGCTCTACTTTCAACCCTGACAAAGTGGTTTTTGGTTTTACTTAATGAACGGTAACAGATTACAGAAGTCACCGCAAACTGACGGTACATCTTGTGATGTGAGGAAGAAGACTTCAAAGGGACAATCTTACATTACATAACGGGAGATGGTCCGATAGTGACTGCTGTGAAAAATGTGCGTTGAATTGAGTCCTACTATTATCTGCTGAGTCACTCTCTGAGGGAAACGGTCAGTTTACACAGTCAGCTTTTCCCCCTGAGGCGGCTTATCGCTGTGCGTACACGTCCCACTGCTTTGCCCTTAAGCCTCCTGGGAGTCGAAGTGCTGATCCGGTCATGCTCAGCACAGCGGGTTCAGGTCTGACTCTATGATTCAATACATTGGCATTAACAGTGGTAGTGGTGGTGGGGGGTCCTTCTGCACTCTGCACTACCTTCCTTCTCTATTCCCCATCAGCTGCCACCCCAGGTTTTGGCAACAACACAGTCTGGTTATATAAGGCCTGTTTATACCACCAGCAGTATCGCATTTTCGTTTTTTTTTTTTTTAACCCAGCAAGAACCAGCACTACTTTCGCATCAGTTCCCAAATGAAATTTTCTTTATATTTAACTTTTTTTAACCCATAAAGTCCTAAACGGCCACCATCTATCAAAATGATGTACTGATATAAATGATTTAAACCCTGTTGATCCACTAATCCCATCAACACATGTAAATAATTGGTGTTAAATACAGTGATTCATCTTTTTATGGTGATCTGATATCACCCATTTGGATGTCCAGTTACCGTGGAAACACTGTCATCTTCTACAACAGGGGTCTCAAACATGTGGCACATGGGCCAAATCCGGCCCGTCAAAGGTTCCAGTCCTGTCCACAGGATGAAAGCACAAAAATTACACTGAAAACATTAACTCAAAATCATTTTAGTTCAGGTTTCACTAACAGATCAATGTGATCAAGTAAAATAATAACACAATAACTTAAGAGGAATGACAACTATAAATTTTCTTTTTGAAAATTATGTGAAGAAATAACATTACACTCTGAAAATATTTACATTTACAAACTATTCTTTAACAATAAAATGCAAATAAATACATTAAAACACATAAAAACTACTTGAAATGTGCAATTTTAATAATATTCTGCCTGTTGCCACATGTTTGTGTAACATTGTGTGTAATGTACATTTATACATAATAAGTTGAGGCATAATTATGTCAAAATTGCACAAATTTTTCTAATGAGATATCATTTTTTCAGGTTATTCACATATTTTTTTGTACAATGTAAATATTTTCATAATTTAATGAAGGTTTTTTTTTGTTGTAAAACAGAAAAAAAACTTGTAGATGTCATTATTCATAGGTTATCATGTCATTATTTTACGAGTCTGGCCCACTTGAGATAACATTGGGCTAAATGTAGCTCCTAAACCAAAATGAGGTAGAGACACCTGCTCTAAACTTTTATGAACATCTACATGATTACTAAATTAAATGTTGAAAAATACCTGATTTCACTGAAAAAAACTCACAAAATACAGAAGATAATATTACAATAAAAGTTGATAAACCACTTAAGGATGGTTAAACATAGAGAAACATAAATTTGGGAAGTGCCACATATGTCAGACTGGGTCCTTAAGGGTTAAATCTCCTGTCTTTCCAGTCCGACACCTTGCTGAGCGACAAAGCCACGTCTGCAGCGGTAACCACGGTGATCTGGTGCTTTAAAGCGCCGCCGGTGCCAGCTAAGACGTGGAAATGAAAACCAAAAACACACATGATACAGAACGTGCATCCCCAACCCCGACATGAGCGGGATATTAACAGAGTTGGTATGTTCGTAACGGCCGATGCCTGGAAATGCACTTAGCTTTTTAAAGCCTTCCAAGAGGTGAACAGTGAACTTGAACCAAGCAGAGGTGGATGGGGGTTGTAAATCACGCTTGGATGAAGCTGAGAGTAGCGGCATGCCACAACAAGCCTATTGACTAAGAGCAGTGGCACCTGTTTGCTCCTGTGACAGTTGGGGATCTGAGGTCACGACGTGTTGAGTAGATGGATGGCCATGGCGGTGGCGATGTGTCCACTCGTCTTCTATTACATAAGGCACATAAACAAGACTCTCTCTAAGGGCTGTTTTTGGAATGAGCTTTCTAGGCTCTAAGTATAACCTGAAGTGTGCATGTGCTGATACGCATGCAGGAGTTGGACGTTACAGCCTATGTGCTACGTGTCTGCTCGAGTTACACTAGTAGACGCTCAGCACCGCTTATCTTTGAGATATGCCGAACAACAACCTGGAGGCTGTGAGCAGGATGTCGGTATCGCACACAGGGGTTATCTACAGTCTGATCTGTGCAGCCGCAGGGTGTTTATGTCGACACATGTAAATCAATAACTCATATATGACAGGTGGATAGGAAGGGAAATGTCTGGATGTGTCAAAGAGCAATCATTTCCGCATTATTCTCATCTTAAATCCGCTTTTTCGGGTTCGGTTTTAAGCCTTTAAAGTATCAAACTAACCAGTTTTTAACGATGTTTTTGAGTTGTTGTTTTTTTTGTTTTTCCAATTTTCACTGTAACTGTAATCTTTCAAATCAACTTCAGTCCTGATGATAACCATCAAATATTCCTAATTTTTTGGGGAATTTTAACCCTTTAAGTGCCATTTTTAAGGTTTATGGCAATTTTTTTAACAGCTAACCCCCCCAAATTAAACATTATCCATCCATCCATCCATCCATCCATCCATACATCCATCCATCCATCCATCGAATACATTATCCTTATTTTTCACTTTAACTGATGAATCGTCTCATCAATTTCAGTATTGAAGATGACCATCAAATATTCATATTTTGGAATTGCAACCCTTTATGTGCAATTTTAAAAGGGGTACCACATTGTTTATTTTTAACAACTAAAACCTTCCAAAATTCAACATTTTTCACATAATACATGCCAAGTGGAGTCATAGAGATATAGAGATATAGATAAATAGAGAGAGATTGATAGATAGAGACAAACAGACAGATAGAGATGTTTATTTGTCCTTTACAGGAAAGATGTTTTCACAAGCCACGAGAATTCAGCCCATTACTCACAAAAACATATGACATAACACAACCCACAAACAGTAAACCATATACCTGAATCAAATTTTTTATGATGTTTGTAAAAGTCTTCCCATTTACTTCTAATGGGCAAAATACATGCAAGGGACGGGGTTTGTTTTTGCCTGGCACCACTTGTTAGTTCAGTATTTCAACACCAGTTGTAAATGGAGAAGTTGAGCTTGTTTTAGGTCAGATTAATTTGGGACAAAACTCCAGGGGACATAAAAACTGAAAAACATGTTTGTTGCTGCAGAGGAGGGGTCTAATAAAAGGATAAACGAGAAAAGGGATAATTCCTGTAATTCAGCTCATGGGTCTGTAATATTTATCACCTGATGTTCCAGTATGTGGCAGAAAAACATCTGAGGAGGAAACGTGGCCTGTTGTGGGCGCGCAACGAAAAGAGGAGCCGGGAAAAGACCGGTAGGACGGCGCCCTGACCCATTTGTGTCTGAATTCACCGAGACACTTAAAGCTTCCCTCAGGGCTGCCATATCACATCCAGCTGCCACAGAGCCCTAAGCCTGGATCAATCCACCCCGACGCCACCACACTCTTCATATTTCTTTCTTTTACTTTGCTTCCTTTCCCTCAGAAATTTGTTGGCTGGGCTTGGACCCTGGATTACTTTAAAAACAAACAAACAGACTGCTTGAAGAACTCTGCGGGCATGTTTTTGTCCTGTTTTTCATTCAGACAACAAGAACCCTTCTGTCCTAAAAAAGGGGCAGGACAGCCGTTGTTATGTAAGACGGGGAAATGTGATGCATCTGCTGATATGTTGTAAATTCACTCTGGACCATACATGATCCCTCAACAAAGCTCGCTTGTCCTTGTATCAGGCTGAGAAAGAGGAAAACACCTCACTTTAAATCATAAAACAAGGGGCTCTTTTAGAATTAATCCTCATTAAACATAATAAAGTATTGTGCTCGTTAACTTCACTTTGAGGTTGTTCCTTCCAGGCAATGTGAAATGGCAAAGCTATACAGTATAATCAGACACTGGTGCCAGTTAAATATAATTACAATCACTTTGACTAAAAAAGAAAAAGTGGATTCTAGAGCCTGCAGACAGAAGGAGGCGGAATTCTGCATAAAAAATACGGTTAAACTTATTGTTTTTCAGGCCAAAATGGTAAAAACTAAATAGATTTGATTTTATTTTGCAATAATTTTTTTTAAAAAATGCAGTAAAACAACATAAATAGTCACAGATACTTGGGTAGCTGTTGTAAACTCCATTATTCAATACTGTGCAATAACATTTTGCGATGTTTTTTAATATACCCCATTTCCTGTCAAGTTGGAATAAAATATTTTGACTTCTTACCAAGAAATTATTGTGATAATGTAAATTCCTTTTGCTAGATTAAGTGTATAAATATATGCGTATGTATAAATAGAAATAAAAAGACGAATGATTCGAAAAACAGTTATTCCACCTGTGTAATTTCAGAATCATCAAATGGTAAAACAAAGTGTAATCAGACACTGGTGCCAGTTTAATACAATTACACTTTGACTTAAAAAAAGTGTTGATTCTACAGCCTGCATACAGAAGGAGGTGGAATTTTGTACAAAAAATAGGGTTAAACTTATAGTTTTTGAGGCCAAAAATGGTAAAAACTCAATAGATATGATTTTATTCTGCAATTATTTTACAAAACACCACAATAAAACAACTTAAAAATAGTCAAAAATACTTGGGTAGCTGTTGTAAACTCCCTCACTCAATACTGTGCAGTAACATTTTGTTATGTTTCTTAATATACCCCATTTCTAGTTGAGTTGGAATAAAATATTTTGACTTCTTATCAAGAAATTATTGTGACAATGTGATTTCCTTTTGCTAGATTAAGTGTAACTGGGGCTCCATATGTAATCATTACTCCTGGTCAAAGGTCATTTGATGTGAAATAAAAAGTTGAATGTGTCAGAAAACACAATTATTCCAACTGTGTAATTTCAGAATCATCAATTATTAAAAAATAGTTAGTCAAATAATGAGGAAAAAACAGAAGGTCTCATTTAATTAAAGGAAAATACAAAGAAAAAATAAGAACTTAGCAGTTGGAAACAGCCTTTGTGACAATTTGAGGTTTTGCATTTTAGAAGGTACCCCTGAATGCACCTGAACGTCCCTGTGTATGTGATGCAGCTCACTGGCAGGAAATATACATCAACTGTGAAGCAGCGATCTGATTGGCTGAAAACATTCCCAGCCAGTTGCATGGGCTGTTCACAAATAATAACTCGATGAAGTTATATCTCCAGCTTCTAAAGGCAATGGTTGATTACTCCCAAAATCAGAGTTGGGCAATTGATCAATAATGTTGCTGTCAAAATTAAATAGGAGTAACGAGGCTATTTTTAAAATATAAGGAGTAGAAAATACAGAGAATTGAATGAAAATTTAAGGAGAAGTAAAAAGTCAGCTGAAAATAATTGCTTCAGTAAAGTATCAATAACCAAAATTCCTACTTAAACAAGGTAATGAAGTATTTCTACTTTGTTACTTGACACCTCTGGACGTGACCGTTTTGTTCTGTTCACAACATACTTCAAAAAGTGTCTAAAACAAGATTCCAGTGTGAGTTAGAATCAGTTCTGAACTGAACCACATCCACAAAACCAGAGAAAATACAGATTTTAGATCACCTCCGTCCATAAAACTATTAAGATACATAGTTGGAAAAACTCAGCTATAAGTAAAAGTAGTCTATTCAAAACCTTACTTTTAAATTAAAATATAAATTTTGCATTTTCATTTTTCAGTAAAATGGTCTCTGTCTGTGTTTTACTGTTACATCCACTGCTTTGGATTCTTTGTTACTATTTTCTTATATGAGAGTGTCTCCTTTCAGAGCAGGGTTATGACATATCTCCCTTTAAGCCCTCAGTTCTGATCTGCCTCTTCAGACCGTTCACTTTACGAAAGATCAGATGTGCATCCGATTCAGGATCACATATGAACGTGGTCCAGATCAGGTTTCAACAGATCCGATTCCATGTGATTTGCCCTGTTCACACTTATAAAAACTCACCTAAGTCATTAAAAAAAAACAAAAAAAAAAAAAAAACAGATTTGGGTTTTTCCTACATGGCTACTTTACAACATCCTCCTGCCTGTATACGGAACATTTACTCATCAAATGGAAAACCTACCCACATTCATAATGCAACAAAATTGGCTCGGAAGTATCCAGCATGGCCAACAACTGCGTCCAATAAAACAAATCAAGTATGAATTTATCTCTGTACATATAAATTGTACATTGTGTGGCTAATTTTAATTTTTTTTTTTTTACAGATGTTTTTAGCTCAATAATTGTTACTCTTGCACTTCTTTCCACGGCTGATTTGTAATTGTATGATTATTTATTTATTCTTTTTTTCTCTCTCCTCTCTCATGTGTTTTAGAACTTTGTAATCCATGTGATGTTTTATTATGTTGGTCATTTGTCCAGGACAACAGATGGAAATGAGCTTCTCTGCTAAATCTGGTGCATGCATCTTGTTCTTGTAACTAATGCCAGTACACACTGTCCTGTAGCTAAATAAATAAATACAAATTCATTATATTCATTCATTCATTTTCTGAACCCGCTTTATCCTCACTAGGGTCACATGGAGCCTATCCCAGCTACTTAAGGGTG
>JAPTGZ010000022.1:38681512-38691681 GCA_029814645.1 Fowleria isostigma | reverse complement strand
CACACACACACACACACACACACCAACACATGTCAACACACAAATCTAGTACATGCATTGCACACAAAAACAAACACACACACCAGCCTGCAAGGTTGAAGTAAATGCATCTGCAAACACAATCGCTCTGTCTCCTCTCTCAACCCGCTGGCTGTGAGGTGGCGTTGCCGTGGTAACCTCCGGCTGGCTGTGGCGGTGACATGTTCGTTCAAACTTTTCCCAAGCAGGCAACTGTTCCTGACAAGGCTTTCTCCGGTCCGTCCATGACCCCAAATGCTCTCCCTTTAGATCAGGTGTACGGCCCGTGGTCCAAAAGTGCCCCCTCCATAGGGTCCAATCTGGTCCATGGGATGAATTTGTGAATATATTAACAATGAAGGATCAGGGGTCACAAACAGATCAATGGACCTCAAGTGGACCAGACCAGGAAGATACAAGCATAATAAGCTATAAATAATCACAACTCTAAACATTTATTTAATATTTTTTATGAGATTATTCCAATAGTCTCATCTTTACTTATATTTAAGTGTGCTAAAGTGTTATTTTGTCAGCAAATTTTTGCACTATGTGGCTTTAGAATATTACTTATGTTGATAATTTATGACTTTCTTTTACAGCAGGGGTGCCAAACATGCGGCCACTGGGATGAATTAGCAAAATGTAAAGATTACCCTGAATATATTAACAGTCACAGCCACATTCAGTCAAGGTCATAAGTTCATCT
Organism: Fowleria isostigma; assembly: GCA_029814645.1. Lineage (NCBI taxonomy): Eukaryota > Metazoa > Chordata > Actinopteri > Kurtiformes > Apogonidae > Fowleria > Fowleria isostigma. Next base: position 38,690,954 of record JAPTGZ010000022.1, on the reverse strand, counting down.
TCAGTGGGTTGGACCTGTAAAATACTCATATCATAATAATGACTCAAAACTTTATCTTTGTTTTAATGCAAAAATTTGCAAAAGTAAAATCACATTATGAAAATACTTACTTTTCCAAGCTATCCTTTCACAAGAATGCAACCTGAAATGACTGTTTAGTGTATTTGTAGATCCACTGTGATCTGTGAGCTGTAATGCACATGTGTAAATGATAAACTGAAAAATATTATGATGATGTTGTTGGAAATTTTAGGTTCTTGTTGTTCACATTTTTTCTGAAAGGATAGTTTGTGATTACATGTATTCATTAGGGGTGCGACGGTACAGAAAAATTTACATTTTTGATAAATTTTCGGTATGGGGGTGTGTGCTCCATAATTAGCTGTGGGACACAGGACATTTCTACAAAACATTTTTTAGTCATTTATACTTTAACATGAACCCCATGTTATGTATTTTGAATGTTCAACGTTCATAATGGTAAACACTGTAATTTACCGAGTGTTTTTGAATCCCTCACAGTACTCCCTGAGGTGCTGTGAACGTGACCTCACAGTAATGCTGCAGCACAGTGAAGGAGAAGAGGGACAGGTTCGGTTGATTTTACCAACTTGAGTTAAAAATAAACCTCTTTTAACTATAAAGGAACTTGTGGGCTCATTTGTGCCACAAAGCTGCAACACACTGAAAACCAAAACTGAAACTTAACATGCTTCGAACGTCTGACCCTGATCCTGTGCCTGTTATACTCTCTGTTGTCACATTTTGTTTTTTGCTGTATTTGCGTTCTTTACATAGGCCACATGTATTCGTTTGATACACCTCCATATTGTATCAATGGCCCCGAACTGAAACGGTTCAGTACAAATGAGCGCACGTTACATCCCTAATGTTCATCAAGTAATTTTACTTTTTTTGCACTAAAACAAAGAGAAATTTTGGAGTCGTCTTTATTTATAGGTTTGTATGTTATTATGTTACTGGTGGAACCTGTACTATAATTTGTGTGATGATCCTGCTTTAGATACATGTTTCATGTTTCTGATGTGTATACCTCAACCTGCTGTCCTACTATGTGTATGTAACATCTATGTCAAATATGTGTACCTGTCTGTCAATACACCAGATGCAAAAACGATAATGAAGATGTTTGTATCAAGACATGTGAAAGCAAATTTCCCCAAGGGGACAATAAAAAAACCAACCAACTAACACACAACAAAAATCTCAAAGAGTTTAAAGCAGTTACAAAGTTTCATGGACAAGATCATCTAGTTCCCAGTTGCCTACAGGCTACCATGTGAGTATCTTTCCATTTTCCATCTGAAGTCATCCTCAGCCATGTTGTGTCCTCCCTGACAGAAAATCTGCTCCGGGGCAACTACTTAAACTCTTGACACCGCAGCTTTAAACTCAGCAGATAACATCTAGTTGTTGGGATTCTACTCATGCCTATCTGAAGGGAATGCTTTTATTAGTCCCACTTAACTGCAGGTTAGACATGTGAGTTTTGGAGCTCATTAACACTTTGCCGACTGTTTACGGCATGAACCGCTGACCTCTGTGAACTCTGCTCACCTGGATGACCGTGTTCCCGCCCTCCAGCAGCGCGATGGCCAGCAGAATGCTCTCCTGGAAGATCCGGTCGCTGGTGGCGTTCATGATGAGGTCAATGACCAGGTCGGAGGCTCCTTCTTTGTCCAGGTGGCACTGGACGTCAGCCAAACTCAGCTCCCCGCGACCGCCGACACCGGAGCTCACCACTGGACAAACAGGAGAGAAGAGACAGGACGTTTTATGAATGCAGATGGAGGTCAGAGGTCACTTCATTGAGATTTTGGACCAATGTGGGTCTCTTCAACATTATGGTAAAAAAAAAAAGACCAAGGCTCCTCTAGTCCAATGGCATATTCATTCATATTCATTTGACCTTTCAAGGTCAAAGGTCATGGTACCAATTGAAAGCCCATATGTGATTTCCTATCTATTACCAATAGTAATTATAATAACTTCAACTGTTTGCAAGTTATATGCAGTATATGAAATTTTTCCATCATTATAAACCAATGGGGATTTTAAAAATGTCATAAAAAAAATCAACATTTCTCAATTCTTGGAACAAACTTGGTAGATCTTGCCCCAAGGAGCCATGGTTATGAATTTCAATTGATTCTGGCTGATGGAAGAAGTTTCTAGAAATCTGGAGGTCCTTGGGTTTGACCTTTCAAGGTCATGCAAGGTCAAAGGTCATGGTACTAAATATAAGTCCTATCTGTTACCAACAGTAATAATATCAATATCTTCAACTGTTTTGAAGTTTAAAAGACAAAAAGTCACTTTACTACATGAAGTTTACAGTGTGCAGTATTGTTTATCTTATCCAGTAAGCAACAGTTGTTTGCTGTCATCAATTTATTTTACTTATTATGAATATCTTTACTATTACTACTACTACTATTTATTTCTTTTATACTAATGTTATGATTCCTACTAATATTAACACTTTACTATAATTGTTATGTGATTATTACACATTATTACACTATATATTGCAGATTATAGAACCACAATTTTTTAAAATTATTTTTATTTCTTTATTAGTTATTATTTCTACTAGTACTTTCTAACGTGCCTGTTTTTTCACTCCTGTTTTTTTTGTTATTTACTTTTTATTGTTGTTTTTGAGAAAATCTGACACAAATACATACAGTACTGGAGCAAACAGCAGGGGGAGAATCCAACATTCAATTAACATTAGTCCACAAATACATCAATATGCTCATATATTTAGTATATTCATTTACTGCTTTGCTCTAAAGTTTGAAGACATACCCCCCGTTGAGGCACATTGTTATTCTACAAAATCGGGTCTTACAGTCGAAACATAAGTGAGCCATCTTACCAATTTCCCCGCAAAGATATCAGTTTTACATTTCAGTTTAAATGTGACTCTCCATAATGTACATGCTGTAAACCACATCAATCCACTCATTTATGGTATGGCTCTTTTCACTGCTGTTTTTATATCTATCGTTATCTTACTATTTCCTTTTAATATCTCTTATTTGTGGACATTTGGTGTTGTGCTGCTACTGGAACTTTAAAAGTTCTGCCCAAGGGATCAATTAAGTTTTTATCCCCTCCCCTCAAATCCAATCCAATCCAATCCAATCCAATCCAATCCAATCCAATCCAAAAACAACTGTGATTGTTTTAAAGTGCTTTACAAATAAAGCTGGATTGGATTAAATTAGACTGGATTGGATTGGATTGGAATCCAATCCAATCTAATCTAATTTAATCTAATATAAAAATGACTTGATATTTGACTATTAGAATAATCTCATAAAAATATTAAAGATGCTCAAATATAAAGTATAAATAACAGTTCCATCAGTGCAAGACGTGTTTATTTTTGAGCTTTCCTTTTGCTCATATGTGTACAGTGTGATGCATCCGCAGGTGTCGGTCTCGGTAAACAAACCCCATCAAACGACGGGAGCACGCGGTCGGTGGTGAGTGTACGCCTGCTGCCGGTTACCACGGTCACGCAGGGAATCAGTGGTGAGATAACAGCCCCCGTCAGAGCCATCTCTGGCTGGACGAGCCTCTGAATCAACAACACATCCCATTCTAGACGGGCGCTAGGCTCTCTGGTCGCCTGGCAACAACACGGCCTACGTTATGCTGAGGAGACCGCCAGTGGGCTCGGCGGCGGAGACGACGGCCAAGGGCTCAGACGAGTACAAGGCCATGACTGTGAATACGATCTGATTCCTTGTGTGTGTATGTGTGTGTATTTTTCTCTGCTCTAAAGCATCACCAATGAAGGGTGAGTCATATCTGTGATGAGAGACACGCAGCGACTCACCGGAATGAATAAATGTCACTTAGGAACAATCTATTCAATTTGTGAATGTCAGTCTCGCTTTAGCAAAGACAGAGGAGAGTGGACGGAAGAACGGCGACAGGTAGAAATTATAATCACAGCTATAATTTTCTGCATGTGTGCATCATTCTGCACAATTAACAAAACACATGCTATAGCCTGGCATGCATTGGCCTGGTGCTAAATGGTGGCCAACAATAAAGTTACCCTGTGTTAACAGTCGACCTACAGCAGTGGAAAAAAGTTTTCAGACAACCTTAAAATTTTGTAAAATCTCAACTATTGCTGTAAAATATTTGCAGAGAAGACATTTTTGTGTTTTAAAAAAAATGCAGATACCCATAATGGACAGCTGGTGGATAGATTTACTGAATCTAACAATACATTCCTATAAGACTTACTCTTGTTCTTATAGATCTGGTGTTGACCAAATAGATTCTTGTCAAAAATACCATAGATACATAGGTTATCGACCAGTTTATTGTGATTTATTCAAAACAATATTTACACCAAGTATCTTACAGCTTTTGCTAATCAAATTGGATATAATTGTGATGTTCATCAGTATTGTACCAGAGCTTCAACTTAAGGTCTGCTTACATGACCACACCCAAAAACTAATTCAGTGAAAAGCACTGTTATATATATATATATATATATATATGGCTATTTCAGTATAGAACCCTATTCTTTCAAATATTACAGGCATTTCAAAAAAGCATTAAAAAAACATGTAAAGACTTACTTTCAGAGTTACTAATCTTTTTATGTTACCATTTTGGGGATTGTTTTTTTTTTTTTTCTCGTCTTCTTTCTTTGTTACTGTAACTGGATCTGTGTCTTGTTATTTTGCATCCTGAACTTTTTTAAGAGGACCCCATGAGGACTAGCCTGTTGTTCGTGTGTCAGCTTATGGGGATCCACAATAAATAATAAATAAAAAATAATAACATTGAAAGTGAAAAATGTTCAGTGTGAAATGAGGGGAAAAACCTGGATAAAATACATGTTTAATCATTTCATTTGTCTGTTAATTATTTTATGGAACATAATTCAATAATAGCTGTATTTTTTCCAAGGCTATCCAAGCCCAATATCATCTCAAGTCCGTTGAAGCAGTACAATAACAGCATAAACCTCAAACATTTTCATAAAATATTGATGGAAAAGTTGTTTTTGTGTTTAAAAAAAGGTGTGGCTGCATTAGAAACAAACAAATGCAAAAGATTTTTCATAGAATAACACTACTACTACTACTACTACTACTACCACTACCACCACTGTTACTACTACTACTTTTGTTATGATTTGGTGCTAAATAAATACAATTTGACTGATTGATTGCTTGATTTTTTTTTTTTACTATTTGACAATTTTGTTGAAGATCTCAGACAAAACAAAACATGTTCTACTCATAAAATGTGTTATTTTTGACCCGTTTCTTTTGTTTTCATTGCATAAAAATAATATAACTATAGTTTTTTAATTCTTTGTTATGTAAGTAAAAGTTCTGGAGAAGGGAGCATCTGCATTTACAGAGCGGAACACAGACTTAAGGGTGATTCTTAATATAATATATCACAAAGGCATGGGGGTGAACAAAAGCATTTTTCCGCTACTGGTGGTATTTTTGTGTAAAATGTATTCACTGTATCTCAACCTAACACCACTTTAACAAGATGTTCTGGCAGTAATACAATCTCCATGTACTGTTTTTAGTTCCTGTGTAGGGTTTATCTAAAAGGTGTTATCTTCCTTTATTCATGACGAGTGCTGACAATCATGCCTGTTTTTTTTTTTTTGCATAGCTGTCCCAATTTTCCCAATTAATTCATTTCAGATTTATCTTATGTTTCTGAACACACGTGAAAACACACGTTCCACAAACCTGTGGGGGATTTTCCTTGAGCGCTGGGAGTGATGGGACCGTTGCTGAAGGTCGTGAGACTGTCACGTCGCTGTCCAGGTTTGACATTCCCGTAGTATCGATTGACCAAGATCTGACGCAGAGCTTCCCCCTGTCAGAGAAAATGAAAGTTACCAAATGGACTTCAATTACAGCTGCTGCGTCACAGACATGGACCTGGAACCCGGTTTCAGAGCTGATGTTCTAATGTAGCGGTGTACAATTACAAAAATGCAAAAATACACTTAATCAATAGTGTAGAGTTACAAAGCATTTGTACACCTCCGATATAGATGCACACACACACACACACACACACAAACCTGCAGCCAGATTAGACTTTTCCTGCTTAAAAGGCCTTTTTAAATCTAGATTTACTCAATTAAAATAGAAACTGGAGCTGCAAATATTGATAATTGACTGCTGGCAAATTAACTGATGACTTTTTGTTCATTTTATTCAAGAAATAGTGAAAATTATTTTATTTCAGCTCCTGAACCTTCCTCTTGTGTTAGCTTTCTGTTTCCATCTCTTATCTTATCTCTCACAGGTTAGTTTTGACCCATTATTTTAAATCAGCTGTAAAATACACTAAAAGCAAATTTTCTATCATCCAGTTTATTGCTCATCTCTTGATTACCTTGTTATTCTTCTTTATCCATGAAAATATTGGTTTTAATATTTTTGATGTGGGCCTCTGGGCCTTTTCTTGTCAGTATACCCCTGGATGTGACCTCTGACAGTAACCAACTCTAGACTGAACTGACCTCACGTTTAGACATGCCTGTCTTTGCCCATTTTCTTTAACTTTTCACACCATGTAGGTTGTAAATTTTATGTGCACAGATAACTTATCTGGGATGGTCAGTCTATTTATTTATTATGTTTCATTGCATTTTTGTATTTTTTTCCCCATGTTTTATTATGTTTATTTTATTGTTTAAATTTGTGCTTTATAAATAAAGATGGATTGGATCATTTTGTTTTTGGCAAAATGAGAATCCCCAAAAGCTCACATGATTGTTAGAGGAGTTGGCCGTCAGTGACCTTATGATTTCAGTTTGGGCTCAAATTATTGCTTTATGATTTAATTTTTATAAACAGGCAAAACTGACCCTAAGACAAAAGTCATAATTTCAACCAGAGCATTTTATAAGTAAGTGAATTTTTTTTAAAGTAGTATTTTGCCGAAGTAGAGGTTCCTGACAAAGCATCTTTGATGCAAAAAACACATTTTATGTGGTTTTTTTTATGCATTTAAAACCTAAAATGGGTCAGTGCCAACCTGAACACAAGAGGAAGGTCAAAGGTTATTTTCTGTTTTCTGACACTAAACTGAGTATCTACAGATCAAATTAGTCCCTCAAGGACATCATCATCTTTTTCTTCACCATTTATGATTATTTTTAGACCAAATCAATTAATCAACAAAATAAATATGACCCCAGGGACACATGTGAGTGCAAAAATATGCAAATAACAAAAACAATGTGTCACATTCTTAAAACCAGATGGTGAAAAAACTGTCTTGGAAAATGAGAAAACGAAAAACCCCATCTCTCTTTGACCTCTGACCTCAATGATAAGTGATGAAGTTACGCTGTGTGCCCCGCCCACCTCATCATATATCCCCCATCATTTAGGCGTAAATTGCTGCTGCTCGGTCGTCTTCAATGATCCCAAACACATCACAGGCTGTCCCAGAGGATATGAAAGTCAACAGTTAACACCTACATGTCGACCTGCCTCATATGTTACATGTCACAAGGGAGTGCGTGAGCGTCATGCGGTGAAAGCAGAGTGACCGTGAGGCCGAGTAGGAGGTCTGGACCAGAGCACCGGGGACCGAACTCAGCACCTACCCTCCTCTGATCCTCCAGTTGCTTCTGTGGCAGGTTGGGATCAAGCTCCTTAAAGGTGAGGTGAGTTAGCAGAAAGCAGTAAAATAAGAAAAAAAAAAAAAGTTGGAAAGGAAATTTGGAAGAGATTAGAAATCAAAACAGGGTGTTAATACAGTGCAAATTAGTCACTTTACTCGCATGCAGGAAACAGGGTGCAAATCAGATCGTGCAGTTAAGAGGGAAGTGTGAGGTTGAAGTCATGCAAGGCTTCATGCAGGAAGGACTGCAACTCATCATAAAACACCACAAACATTTATAATCGGAAAAGAGTTAGGACTTATTTAAGACTAAAACACATCAACAATAACATGTTTTCAGCTGATAAAACTCTTTGCATTAAGGTGCACATAATCATTTACTGGTTGCATATTAACACATATTTTAGTGTCATAGTGGTTCTTTATTATTATTAGTCAAAAATTTATTAATGAGTTTTCCTGCATGACCAAATTCTACTAGGCCATTAACAAAAACTAACTATTGCTTATTGATAAATAAAACGAGGAAGGAAGGGTCATATACAATGGTAATTTCAGGGAACACACAAATGTGTTGATTATTAAATCAGGATTAAGTCCAAAAGAGTTACTTGAATTAAGGACATTGTTGGTTCTGTTTAGAGCCAGAAGTTGACTTTTACCTGCAAATTTAAGGAGATTATTTGTTTTAGTATCACAAGATGTAAAGCATAGAAGGATATTTAATTTTAAACAGCAAAGAATAATGTTATTTTCTTTGCAGCTTGAGCATTTAACACACATTTAAACACATTTATGGCAGTTTATGACAACATAATTTAAGACCTACCAGATCAAATTTAATACCTTTTAAAGACTTTCAGGTATTAAATACATATTTGTAAATTCAAGACTTTTAAGACCCTGCAGGAACCCTGTGTGTGGATTATGGTTAAAATGCACAGACTAAATTTCCCTACAGGGATAATAAAGTAAGATGACTTAACATCTTTGTTGTCTGTAGGGTAAATTCTATTTGCAGTATTAAATAAAACAACCAAGTGTTTGTTGTTTTTGAGGTATAACACAACCCTTCACTGAGTTCCAGTATTCACAAATTGCTGTGATAACACCCATAAAACTTTAGATTGAGGTTCACATTAAGGAATAGAGGAGCTATACCAACAGTATGGAGTTGATTACATCAACAAAAATTCAAAGATATGTTAGCTAATGTAGGCTAGCTTAGCATGCAGTTATCAAACACAGTTGAGCTTCTTTAAGTAATTAATATTAGCTTTAAGTTAGTGGTTGTGTATCATTTGAGGCTGAATAACACTGTAACTAACACTGAAACTGGTTTCAGAGATGTTTTTCATTGGTATGACAACAGCAATGAAAAACTAACATCTGTGCTAAGCTAGCTAACATTAGCTAGCGTTCTTTAGAGAAACTGAAAGAGGTTTTATTGATCTTTAAGGCCAGATTATGAAAGTAACTCTAAATACATATTACAACTCAGGAATAGAAAAATTATACCATCCTACTCTAATACTAAAATGTATGCTGTCAGACTTACATGTTCCATCACAGGTCATATAAATTAATACTAATTTAGTAATCAGTGTGTTTTTATGGATTAGCTACAGCTAGTCCATAAGAACAAGTTCAAGAACATGTTCTTATGGACTAGCTCAGCTACATGATATTAAATTATGACTGTGATAAAACAGTGGCTGGTAACATTTGGAAGTGATCAATAGCAGATGTTAACCGGTGACTAAATATA
>JAPTGZ010000022.1:38616447-38628904 GCA_029814645.1 Fowleria isostigma | reverse complement strand
CCCTAGCTGCCAGTAGGAATGTCGTACAGACATGAAACAAATATTGAAATGTTCGTCTCATCGAGCCGGAAAAATCACACACTGCAACCTATGACCTATGTGCTCTCTAGCGCCACCTAGAGAAATGGGGAAACGGTGGTGCTTGGCGGAGGTCTGCGCTCTCCGAGTGCTTTTCTAGTTTATATTTGTTAAACAAAGGTTCTGAATCTGTAATTGTAGGGTTTTTGTTGTTTTTTTTACATGATATATGTTGTGTATTTTAATTTTAATGTTTTTATTTGAAACACCAGGAAGACGGTGGGAGCTAATGGGGACCCAATTAAACAAATAAACAAAATAAACATCAACTTTACATGGGAAATCTAACCTGACAGTTTCCAATAAAGTCACCTCCAGTCATAAACGTACACTATAACGGACAAAAGTATGTGGACATGTTGAATTCAGGCGTTTCTTTTCTAACAGGGGTCTGGATTTTGAGACAGTGTCTTACCAACATTAGATTAGATTAATGCACAGACGTTGTCACACAAACCTGCTTCAGGATGTTTTGTTCTCTCATGAGTTTCTGTCGCTCTCTGTTGGGTTTGTTGACCATGATCTCCAAAACATCCTGCCCGCTGTTGGGGATGTCCACCACGAAGAAAACTAGATCCTCCAGGAGTTTGGTCACAAACCTGGACAGAGTTCAGATGTGAACAGAGGAAACGCAAATCACAACACAAACGGATCTAGATGCTTTTGGTGCTTTTGTTTTTATGGCCATCATGTCATTTTAATTCATACCTTTTGTGATTGTATTTTTATCTATGGTTTGTATTTGCATTTTATTGTATTTTTATTTTATCATATTTGTATTTCATTGTTCCTTTGTGAAGCACTTTGTAACTTCTCGTCTCTGAAAAGTGCTATATAAATATATTTATAATCACAAAATAAGAAAATCAGTTTTGTTCAAAAATCTTATTCCAATTTCAATTCTATTTTTATTTCAAGCAGTCAATTTACTATTTATTTTGTTTATTTTCTGATTTGTTAATTAATCTTTGGGTTAATTTATCAATAAATACTCAAACTTCTATTATTCTTTCTGACTATAATTTAGTAATTTTTCATTAAAACACATCTCTAAAGAATTCTGGCAAACAAATCTACCTACGGGTACCAATAAAGTCATCTTGTACCTTCTTCATTATTTTATATTAAACCAACAAAACTCTGTTTTTCCAGGACTTTTGCACAGAAATGTAGATGTGAAACAACAATTCTGTTCAGAAATGACATAAAGATTGTAAATCTGTTTGGACCACAAAATAATTCTCTTAAAAAAAAAATTTAAAAATCACTGATGTCAGATTAGTTTCTTTTTGTTGTTGTTGTAAGATCAGAACATTCTATTAATCCCAATAAATATGTACTATATTTGTTCCATGCATGTATAATTAAAGTAGCAGGAAAAATACACGCTAAGAAGAAAGAAAGGCAAAGTACAAAAATAAAAGGCAGAAAAGAAAGACAGAAAGTAAGAAAAGACAGAAAAAAGAAATGGAAAGAAAAGACAGAAAAAAGAAACGGTGAAAGATAAAGTAAAAAAGAAAGACAGAAGAAAATGACAGGAAGACAAACCAAAAGAAAGATAGAAAAAAAGAAAGACAGGAACAAGAAAAAGACAGAAAGTTAAAAAAAAGAAAAAATACAGAAAGAAAAGAAATACAGAAAGACAGACATAGATATAGCCCTGAGTATACACATATATTAACCGAACACAGATATTAAACACTACTGAACAACACCAGTGTAGATAAATAATGATGGAGTTTCAGAAAATAAAACCAACTAGCATAAAAAAAAAAATGATATAAGACTTAAAAAACTACTAATTCCTTCATGTTGTCGTCCATACCTCCTTTCATTCTGTGTAATCGTTCCTTTCTCTAGTTTCCCGGCAATGGACGCCAACACTTTACTGGCATCATTGGCGAAGTCTAAATCCCTGACTTCAGCTGGAGGCACTGGCACGATGGCAAACGCTTCTTTATCTTCTTTCACCGCTGACGTTCCAATCTGGACAAATCACATGAGTTTAGATTCAGAATGTGATCCAAATATTCAGCTTGTTAACATGGACCTGCATCACCACTCACCCGTAACATCACAGGTTTCTCCTCCTCTTTGTCAATGGGGTTGTTGGTGCTGTGGACCCATGTGTTGGTGCATAAATGTCGTAGCCTCACATAGGAACTCCTAAAAAAACACAAGAACTAGTTTTAGACCAGGGGCCACTTAACATTAAGCCCCTTCTGATCTCAACCGGGCCAGACCAGCAAAATAATAACAGTAAAAAAATAAAATTATACTATGAAAATGTTTACATCTAACAAATGTGAATCACATTAACTACAAACCTGAAAAATAAGTGCAAATATAACAATATTCTGCCTCAGTTTATCATTTACACACATGCATTTCAACTTACAGATGACAGTGGATCTACAAATATACAAAAAAAATTACTGAACAGGCAGAATATTGATAAAATTGAACTTATTTCTCTTGAGACACTTTACGTTGTTAATATTTGTTCAGGTCATTCCCATTTTTTGCAAAAAGATAGTTTGTAAATGTAAACATTTTCATGTAATTTTACTTTTTTACACTAAGACAAAGTGAAAAATTTGTAGTCATTATTTATAGGTTACTATGATAGTATTTTACTGGTCTAAACTAAAACAATTTTGACACCCTCAACTCTTAACCGACAATGCTAGCGTCATTTAGATGAATGGCTGAAATGCTAGTGAACTTTTGTGGATTGCCATAATTTCGTTGTTGTGTGTACAGGGTGTATACGTCATATATCACCACAGTACTGTGGCAACAAGAAGAGAACGAGTTCATGGAACAGTATCCATGATTGGCTCTGTGCTAACAGACAAACCCATATTTTAATGTCACAGTAGTGTGGCAGTAGCCACAGCCTTAAAACTTTACACATAACAGGGGCGTGTCCAGACATTTTTATAGGGGGGGCCCAAGTGGGGCACTGACTTAAGATGGGGTGGCATAAAAGCGTGAGCATCCCTGCAGAAAATAAGAATTTGTCCGATCCATAAAGTTTAAAAACAGCTGTAATCGTCAGATTCTCAAGTTTACGATGGTACCTGAATGCAACGTATCTAAAATTAGGCCTGAAAGACCACACTACTTCATCAGAATCACTCTTTCTCATCTGTAGGACTATTGAGTAACCACATTCAGTCCACAGCATGAAAGTGCAATAACTACACTGAACATGAACAGTCAAGGGTGTCCAAATCACTTTGGTTCAGGTTCCACATACAGACTAGTGTGATCTACACTAAAAAATAATAACATAATAACACATAAATAATGACAACTAACTGAAAAATCATGGGGAAAAATGTAAGTGAAAAAATAATATTACACAATGGAAATATTTACATCTACACACTATCCTTTCACAATAAAATGCAAATAAATATAGTATAAATAAAACCAAATATAAAAAAACCTGAAATGTGCAATTTTAACAATATTTTTCCTATTACCTCATGTTTGTAACATTGTGTGTAATGTACAAGTATAAACAATAAGTTGAGATATAATATTGTTAAAATTGCACAAATTTCTCTAATGATTTTTTTTTTTAATTTTTTCTAGGTTTACTCACATCTTTTCTGTAAAATGGAACTATTTCCATAATTTAATGAAGGAATTCGTGCAGTTTACATTCAGCGTCACAATTCGCCTCTGACTGGACATACAGCCCATCATTTTTTGGTGGCACCTGGATTGGCCAATCAGAGTTCAGGGGTGCCCTGTGCCACCCACTCCCTAAGTACGCCCCTGGCACATAAATACATTCCACCGCCGCACAATAGTCACATGTCTGACCTCTGGACCGCAATCATTTATCAGTGCATCGTTTGTCTATTGTGACTATTTTCGCTGTATTTAGTCTTTGCCAGAGGTCTTCCTTTCTTACTGAAGACATTCATTATCTAAACTCCCTCCATTTGGGATGCACGTGCCCTTTCCTTTAGTCATCCACGCTGCAGATATCTAATCACCCAACAGGCAAAGCGCCAAGAAAACTGATAAGTGTGTTATTGTTCCCAGAGGAATAAACCTTGTAATTTGCCAGCCTCCTCAGGATGAACGGGTTACGCAGCCGTGGGTTTGCTATGAGCTAAATTGTTAGTTTCCTGAAATAATAAAAGGATGTGTATGTAACAAATGTCAGCAGCTACATGTTACGGCATGATTGGTGGGAGAACACAACAAAGAGCCACAGTTTAACCGGAGACATACGAGTCTCTGACATCTTTATGTCTCCATCTGGTGGTTTTAGTACATTTAATTCACAAACACACAACTTTCAGATGATAAAAACCCTCCCCTTTTAAAATTCACAGGTGAAATGTACATGATATCACATACAGTCTTCTACAATACATACTCATAAACCAGCAGCAACGTGAGAATTGCATCGTAAAGGTCAGTTTTATTGATGGGGGAAGTGTTGTTTTAATTGGTGTGATTGAGGATTAGTTTCCGTATTCGTTTTAACCCACAGAGAATATATTTTTCATTATTAATACTGCTATAACTGCATTATTAATACAGTTATTAATACTGCTCATACACTTCAAAAACTAAGAAAAAGAGGAGTTTCTATTTTCCAGGGGTACTACATGTGTCGTATTTAGGCCCACTGAAGTTATATATTAAATATGTTTAAGCATTAACATCAATCTACATTATAAAAGCCAAGTGGCCTCTGTGTGCCTGCATGTGTGTGTGTTTTGGGATTCACACAAAATCTGGAAAGAGCTGACTACTGCAGTTTGGCATACTTATATATTTTTGGTCAAGGAATAGACTAGCAAAAATGGCAAGTTGATAGGACCAATATTATGGGAGATATTAGTAATTTTGGAATACAATAGCCTTACAATCATGTTACTATGGCCAGACAGCTTTGGCGGTGACTGCTGGACAAATGCGGTACAGCATGCACAAATACACAACAGTATAAAAACGACCACATCTAGAACATGTGGATCCCCACAGGTCAAAATGCTCTTTCATTATAACACCTTCATTTGAGTCAATGAATTTTATCGATTTGTCTATTTCTTTATTTATTTGATCATTATTTAGCCAGGTAAGTCAATTGAGAACCAGTTCTCATTTACAGTGACAACCTGGCAAGAGGCAGCACGAAAACAGGGTGAACAAAGAACAAAAAGAGGAAAACGTCCACAATAAACAGTATTAACTCTTTCCCCCTTAGACGCCTACTTGGAACAACCTATATACAGTATATGTTACTAGTTCTACCCATGAAACACTTTGTTTGTCCGGTGTGTGTGGTTTTTTTTTTTGTTTGTTTTTTTCAGTGGGTATAATCATCACTACTTCAGGAAAAAAACAGTCACAAAATGGAAGGTTAAATGTCGATTAAAACTAAACCCTTTGGATGTGTAAAACATTGTAATAAAGGTGTGAGGTTAAATAAGTGTTTACGTCTTCTTTTCAGATGTGTAAGTAACACCTAAATGACTTAATCAAATCGCAAAAATTTCTTTTTTGGTTTATGTTGTTAATTTGCTTCAGGCATTTGCTTTTATTGCTGGGACTGTGCTTTTCATATTCCACAAATAAAACATGAAACGGACAGTTTATATTTGATATGTATAACATTTTGCATTTTGTGCAAGATTGTTTATAATTTACTTTGACATGTGTATGATTTGTTACTTTAAGGAACTGACATATGGGACTTTGTGATCAGTAGAAAAAAATGGGATAAGGAGTCGGGAATATACAAGTTATACTTCATCTCATTCCTTTTCAATTTTGATTTTTAATTTTTTTTTTTTGCCTTTTTGTTCTTTTATATTCTATATAATAAAATAAATTCATTCATTCAACATCTATATTCAACTTTCTAAAATAAGAAAAGCAAATGCAAAAACAACTCATTTCAGTGCATTTTGTCTTAATTTCTGGTAAATTCATTAATTCTCAGACCACACAAATGACCTAAAATGAACCAGGATGAGACGATGATCGAGTCCTGATGCTAAAGGTTAGAAAAACTGAATGAACTGAACTCGTGTCCTGAGCCACAGAGGGGGATTTAGTTCTAGGTGAAAAGTACTAGAGATAAAAACAAACCACTCAGGCAGGAAAACGGTCAGCTCGCATCCTCTGCAGCCGAGTGCGGACTGATTACAGATTAACCGGCGCTGACCTGAACACTATCATCTCCCTAAACCTTTACACATAGTAACATCCGTGCCAAGTACGGCGGCGGTGGCGGCGAACTAAGCGCCCACGCCGCTCCACGTGTGCGTGAGCTGGCCTTCACAGACTGCAGACGGCGGTCGTATTCTGGGCGGGCGTTACGTAACAGGCTTACCTTTGTGTACCGGTGCTTCCGAGCATTAATTAGTGTGAGTCTGAGGGGAAGGGTTATCTCAGGTAGGACCGGGAGGCGGAGCTCTAGTAACCTCCACCTGAACAATAACGGCTTTGACGCATGGTAGGGGCTGCGTTCTTATCTCATGTATGATAAAGGACAAACACAAAGGTAGTTTTGGAATCCACCCAGTCAAATGTGAATTGTGTGCAATAAGTCATGCAATAATCTACTGTTCATGTCATAACAATGCAATATTTATTCAACATTTATCAACAACGTCAACACAAATGCACTATTTTTATAGACTCACTATATTTTTAGTATTCATGTGTGTTGATTTTAGGTAACATGAACTAAAAGTGCAATGATCTGTCCAAAATAAAGCAAAAAGTAGTAGTCTAACAGGTGAAATTAGCTTTGTTTTTGCTCAATTTGATTGTTTTACCACTTTGTCCTACAGGTTAAGGACTGATTGTGTGAAAATATAACACTTTTGCACAAGATAAGACCTTTTTGATGATAATAATAATATAATAATAATAATAAAAATGCCAAATGATGGTTTTATTATTTCAGCCAGCTTCTATAGACTAAAGCGTTTCCTCATATTGCCTGAGAAAGCTAAAACTAATTAAAGCGTGCACAGCATAAAAGCATAAATCTTTGCCAACTCCTTAAACAAAAAATACAAGTAGTTTTCACTGAAATCAAAAACCAAACTGTTATTCATACTTGATTAATGATGTCAGGGGGAAGTTTTGCACGTTAAGTCAGACACTTTCTGATGCCAGTGCGTCTGTGAATTTCATCTTTAGATGTTTTGATACCAGCTAAGGAGAGGAAGGAAAGTCCCAGTACAGTGTGAAACAGGAAACCACTGTCAAGGGGCTGAGTAGGCATGGAGAGTGGGCATAGAGGGGAAAAACGATGTTTCAGAATGCCCTGTGAGATCCTGGTTTAACTTATAAGCACAAAACCACAAACCACATGCTGACAAATGCGTCACTCCGCAGACAAAATCATCCTTATATAGAAATCTGCTCTTTACTTTAAAGCTGTGGATGACACCAGTTTTTCATATCATCTGTAAAACTCCAGTCATATTTAAGTATCACGAATCTGTAAGTCTTTCCATGATTATGCACCTGAATCTCTTCCCTCATGGTGAACAACTTCAAAGCAAACTCCACCATAAAACAAATCCATGCATTTACACACATAGCAATCGGGCATTTTTGGAAATTTGTTGCAGTGTTGCATTGTGGGAAGCACTGTAACAGCAACAACGGACATCAACCAAGTGAACCCCAGTGGGTTCTCCCTGTCTGAAACTCCGCTTGATCCCCAACTCAAATTGATAAACATATAAAGAACATCTCTAAAACAATACAAAGTTATTTAAACTGCTTCAAATTAATCAGACATTACAAACCTAACCAGGCCACCCTGCTGTACATGCATCTTTTTACTTCTTGTACTCAAGCCCCTCCCACTGCCATCAAACACATCGGATCACTGTATAATCTAAATCTAAAAATTATGGATAAAAAAAAACAATCCAGTATTATCATTGCCACATCTTGAAAAAAATATCATCTACTAAGCTTTGACAGCTTTAGTGATTTATGTTTATTCAAATTAATTTGAAACAACTTAGCATCTGAGCTACTCTGGCGATTTACTGAGAGATAAAACAGCAATGGAGTGACCAGAATGACCTCAAACCAAAAATCCCATTTATTCTACAAAACAACATTCAGTCGGGTTTCCCCTGTAAGAGCTCTAAACTCTGGAACTCACCGACACTGGAAATAAAATCCATGTCAGAGTTTAAAATGTTCACCAGCGCAACTAAAACTTGGCTAAAGAAAAAAACTCAACTGTACCCATTTGTAAATAGTGTGTATTATGTGTGGGTGAGTGAGTGAGTGAATGTTTTATAATATGCAAATGCACTGCAGTAATTAAGGAGAATTTAATCGGGGTTTTATATAGATCTGTGGTTTTGTTTTCCCTCTTCTTTTTTTTTTTTTTACTATATATTGTAATTATTTAATGTACTGTAGTGCTGTAGAAAATCCCAACCAGGTACAGGAGTTGGAAATTAGCACTAACTATAAACTCTATATGCATCACATCAGCTGCAGGCCTGTAACTATGTTTGACTGCATTGTCTCTGTTAAATAAAAAAAAATTAAAATAAAAAAAATCGATAAATCAATCATTTCAATTTAGTTTTACAGAAAATAAAAAAAAGTTTTACTTTCATGTTAAAGAGTTGACTTAACTGACTTTTTTTTTTTTTTTTTTTTAGGTGTTATACGAGTTTATCAAAGTTAAATGGAATATAAAACTACCATTTAGAGCAGTGGTCACCAACCCTGGTCCTCAAGAGTTACTATCCTGCATGTTTTAGATGTAGCCCACTTCCAACAAGCCTGATTCAAATGCTCAGCCTGTCGGTCAGCTCTGCAGAAGCCTGAGAACGACCGTCAGGTGTGCTAGAAGTGGGCTACATCTAAATCATGCAGGATAGTCGATCTCGAGGACCAGGGTTGGTGACCACTGATTTAGAGTTTACGGAAAAGGTCTTGTCTTGTACAAAACTGTTTTATCCTCGTACACAATCAGTCTGTTACATATAGTACAAAGTGGTAAAACACCCACAGTGCAAAAGCCACTTTCACCTGTAATCCCATTTCATTTGGCATGGATCATTGATCTTTTAATCTACGTTAAATAAAGTTTGTTCTTGTCCATAGCTGTAATTTTAAACTGAGACTCCCTCCCTCTCCATGCTTCCAAAACTCCCCTCATATCTACACATGAGTCAAATGTTTGCTGTTTGGTGTGACCTGTTGCCAAGTCGTGACATCACCATGGGTTTCCTGATAAACACCGTGGCGTTGTTCTGTTATTCATCATTCATCATATCCTCCATGTTTTCCAGTATCCCTGATTCTTTGTTTTTCCACTGAAATGCTCAAACATGTCTGCACTGGAGGGTTCTCTAATGCTGACGCTGCCGTTTAATATGACTAAACAGTCACGCATGGAGCAATTATACATTTAAACTACAGCAAACCTACAGATGTCAACATGGAAGGAGACAAATGACGTGGATCGTATCGCTTAGGGCAAATGGCAGCCCAAAACATTGATTTTAAAATTTTTTTGCAGTGGTCATTTTTGAGATTTTGTGCTAGTTTCCTCCTTCCATGCGTCTTCTTTCAAGCTGCTATAAAGAAAATATAGAAAATATACATTAAGATGTTTATTTTATTACAGTTTGTTTATTTGTAGCAGTAAGTTTCTCCCAAATTTACCAAGATGTTAGTATTCCAACACAACATTTTACTGCAGTTGTAGGCCTTATATGCCTGCCATGGTATTAAATAATCCATTTTTATGAGCTAGAAATAATTTTTATTTTTATTATTACGAAGGGCCTGAGCATTTATTCTGTTTTTAAGCAATTGTTTCCTACAGAAATGTATTAAAGTCTTTTTTAAAATCTTTAAATGTCGTTTTCTCTAAATGTGTTTGATCATTCTCCAGTAGAAACAACTCAGTTTCTGTATCACCTATATACACCAAACTTCACACTTACACACTTAGCAGTATTCTGAAGATATTTACATAGGGAATTGTTCATAAATTATTCCTGGCCTGATTTATGATGCATTTTAATTTTTAAAAAATATGGCAAAAATCAATTATTTAAAATAAGGACAGTATATTCTGATTTCCTAGGTAATAAAAGCAGATATTCTCAAATCCCTCTGACATTTCTTTTTCATAATACATACATTTGTGTGTTTCTTTCACCAAACTGCTGCACTTTTATACCACCATCTTGCAGATGATTCAAACAGAATAATGGGAGATTTCTCCGTTTGTAGTGCGGCCCTGAAAAATCTCAGTTCTGAGGGTCAAACAGCCCTCCTCCACTGACTGAGACACTCTACCACTTCACATGAACATGTAAAATAGAAGGGGAGGGCCAAGGGGTGAACTGGGATTGGACCTAAGAATCAAAAAAAATTAAAATGTCAATAAGAAGGACTTATATTAGGGGTGTAACAGTACAGAAAAATTTTGGTTCTGTACGTTTTCATTACGGGGTCTTTGGTTTGATACATTTTCGACACAATTTTGTTACAGTGAAGGAGAACAGTGAAGGGGGTGGTTATTAGGGTGTATTAGGATGTGCTTGCAACACAAAATATTGGCATTAATGAATCTTTTCTTGTGGTCCTTCTGAGATAAAATGCTGGAGTTCGCTCAATTTCATCCCTGAAAATATGGTTTTTCTTTCTCTGGTTTGATCTTCATGAGTAAATGGTTAAAAAAAAAAAAAAAAAAGTCTAAATATGTGTCAGATTTTCATCCTCCGCCAGGTGATCTTTATCTCTGAGTAATACTTAATCTCATCAGTGTGGATGCCGACGTGTTATCCCCTCTAGATGCGGACCTTCCATCTACGTGCTGACTTTGTACCTGGGTACCATGGAGTCCCCCCCTCGCAGAGTGGTTGGGTCCAGCTCAAAGATGGAGGATATATCCATGCCATCTGGAACCGGCACCAGGGTGTACATGATTTTCTCCTGCGGCGCCCGGAGACGACCTCTCAGAGCTTCATTATCTGCATCCAACTGCAGCGAGAAAACACTGTGAGATGGAGAAAAACCCCGCTGGCTTTGAACTTAGGTGAAGTACACAGAATCTACACAAACCACAGACACAGTATCTGCGGTCGAGGCTGAGGAGTTTGCACATATTCACTTAAACCAATAAGTCAAAGAAGCTGATTTATCTGATTCAAATGTGCATATCAGTCAAATCAGCTTCAGTTTCCAGCAGGGGTGACGCACTCATTTTAGTTCAGGGGCCAAATTCAGCCAAATTTAGTCTAAAGTGGGCTGGTAAAAATATAATAACATATAAATAATGATAATTACAAACTTTTCCTCTATGTGTTAGAGTGAAAAAAGTAGAATTGCATAAAGGAAATGCTTACATCTACAAAGCATCCTTCAGAAAATGTTAAAAACATCCACAACAACTCATTAGGAAAAAAATAAGTGCAATTTTAACAGTTGTATGTCTCAGATTCTCATTTACACAAGTACATTACAACTTACAGATCACAGTGGATCTGCAAATACATAAAACATTCAATAACAGCCAGAATATTGTTAAAATGGCAGTTATTTCTCTTAAGGTATTTCATGTTGTTCATACTTGTTCAGGTTATTCAGATTTTTTGTGAAAGGCAAGTATGTATAATATTAACAGTTTCAGGAATGTTACATTAAAATAAAAAGAAAAGTTTGGAGTTGCCATTATTTATAGGTTATTGTGATAGTATTTTACTCAAGTTCTTTGCTAATTTTGATGTTTCCTGCCTGATCTTGACAGGGCTAAGACTAGACATGATGCTTTGACTCGAGTTGAACAAATGATCTACATTTACTCCATTTCACTCATTTAGGATCACTGATAGGTTACTAACTTTCAATAAAAGAAACAGATGAACAGGTCAATTAATAAATATTGTCAAACGAACAAAAAGAATCACAAACTACCAATCACGTACATATGAAAAATAGAAATTTATTCTGCATTTACTTAAGAATCAACTAATTGAATCAATTCACACTCAACCGCAAATTAACCCACAAAGACCCATGCATCCACTGGTGACCAAAACCATCTAGTGACCCACACTGTATAATCCCTGTTGATCCATTAATCCTATCAATACATGTAAACAACTGGTGTAAAATACAGTTTGTCATCTTTTCATGGTCATCAGATATGACCCATTTGGACATTCAGTGGCTCTGTAGTTACCATGGAAACACCATCATCTTCTACAACATCGATTCAGCCATGGAGTTGGATCAATGACAGTGGATGAACACACTGGATTTATGTTCAGTTAGTAATATCTTTGAAGAATATCTATCTATCTATCTATCTATCTATCTATCTATCTATCTC
>JAPTGZ010000022.1:38478069-38488568 GCA_029814645.1 Fowleria isostigma | reverse complement strand
TTCAGAGTGGCCTTTTGTGGGAAGCACTTGATATTACTGACAACTTGTAAAAAAAACCCAAAAAACTATTAAGTATGCTAAGAAAATGTATTAATTTTTAGATAAATGATGGTCGCACCACATGACATTTTTAAGGTCATGGGCAATTCATCTATACGAAAAAAAACACTAAAATTGCTGAATTTAAAAGTGCAATGGTAATTTTTGTATACACAACATCCTTAATGTTTGAACAGTTGCAGAAGATATTCTTATTTTTGGTATTTTAAAATTGTCATGTTGAAAACCCTTATATGTCATTGACGCATGAATGAAAAGCCATTTAGCCTTGGAAGAGGTACATGCCCCCAGCATTACCACCCAGTTATGACTTTGTTTTGACACACAAATAAACACCCATTTCCTGATATAAAAAGTTAAATGACAGTTGATCTATTAATCCTATCAACACATGTAAATAATTGATGTAAGATACAGTTTTTTATCTTTTTATGGCCATCAGATATGAGTCATTTGGATGTTCACTGTCATCTTCAACAACACTGATTCACGAGTAAAACCCATGGAGTTGGATCAGTGACAGTGGATATATATCAGTTCATACACTTTACTGAAAAACTCACTTTTTCTTCCATTTCCTCTGTTTTTGACATAATACTCATTTTTAATTTGAGCTTTTAAGAACATCAATCATGATCAATGAATTAAATGTAGAAAAATACTTGATTTTCACTTAACAATGGAAAATATTAACTATATTACTGAATAAATAGTGATAAAACACATAAGAAAAGTTAAAAAATAGAGAAAAAAAAATCATTTGGAAACTGCCTCAAAAGTGGCACTGAGTTAAGGGTATATTATTCTACATTCTCTTTATTGTACAAATCTTAAAGGTCACAAAAGAGCCTCAAATCTCTGTCTAATAGACTGATGTTACAATAGCACTAATTTTGGATGCTGAAATTTCAAGAAAAAAAAGCAAAAAAAAAAAAAAAAGCTACTGAATACTTTAAGAAGCAATAAGTTGACAAGTTGAAGTTGATATCCTATACAGGTATGCAACATTTATATTTAAATAGACATTACCTGCTTTGCTGTGTAAAGCTCCAAACTGATGTCCAAAAACACCAAACTAAATAAAGCAATAAACTAGTTTTGTGACAACATTCAAATTAAGTTTTGTCTATGTGATTTCCTAATTGATGTAGGTTATTATTCTTTATTACATAACTTTTGTATTTTGCTTTTTTTGTGTGTTAAAATCAGGTATTTATATATCTGATTTACTGATTGTGCAGATGTTCAGATAATTCAAAGGTGATAAAGATAAAAGTGACTTTTCAGCAAAATATATCATTTACTAAACATAATAAATAAGTGTCTACCACCACTGTTATTTGTCAAAATGGATTTTACTGGTGAATCAATGTTGGAGATGGCGACGGTGTTTTCATGTTCAATACAGAGTCTTTGCACGTCCAAATGGGCGATATCTGACGACGATAAAAAACAAATTTTCCCTGAATTATTTACATGTATTGGATTCATGGATAGAATGAGCTGTTTAAAGGTCACGATGCTGCAGGACTGTTTGGATTAAACTTAACAACTTGTCAGTTTGGGCTTAAATCTTCAATGTGTTACAAACCTGGCTTCTCTGTATAACTGTTGCATCACTGTGGTGTTGCATTTAAAAGGAACTTGATGAATTATTAACTGATTTTGGGGGTTAAGTGGGCTAAAGAAAAGCAAAGGAGCCTTTGACCTGCAAAAATACGCAAATAAGTCAAGCTTTTCAAAATATATACAGCACCCACTTCTGAATAATTTCAACAGTGTGAGTTAATATCAATTATTTCCACTCTTACTGAGCTCTTGTACACTGCACTCTCTCTCTCTCTCTCGCGCACACAGAACATTGATTAATGTTTGGGTTCAACGAGTATAAAAGCCTCTTTTTAGTAGCACTCAGCTTCAAGTCCTCATGCCTGGGAACTGCATTTCTGTCTGTCTGCTGATTTTGCTACTAAATTTACTTCCTAGTTTGTTTTGCAGATAACATGTAGTCTTGATCCGATTAATTTGCTAAAACAAGTTAAGCTTTGTACAGTACAGATACTTTTAAAAGCCTATAATTATTTAAACTCATCGTTCTGACTAATATCCCATAAAAGTTAATACTGAATATGAATAAAACCATCCAAACCTGAAACAATAGTGACAGTGTTACAACATGAAAGTATTCTAAATAAGTAGTAATGTGGTTGAAGCCTTAGGGAAAAACAGATTTTTCAATTTTTTTTTAATATTAAGGCCTGAGTTACATGTGAGTTTTAAATCCAGGACTTCTGGTATCAGAGACTTCAGTCTGGATAATAACAGGCTCTCATGATCATGATAACTTTTCTTCCTTTTGATAAAAAAAATCATCTCTCGCAGCACAATTGGACACATTACAAGCAAATGTGCTATGCAGTATGAATAGATGAATCCCCAACCATGGTACCAGCGCTGGCTCTAATCATAGGTCAATTTGGTACCCCGCTGCAAAACACATTATTAGCCCCAAACCTCCAAAATTAGCTTTAAAAAGAATAGAATTTCCATTTACGTAATCATTTTAAATCATATTTGAATCAGATGTGACAAAAGACAGAAAGTAGAAGTAAGAAGTTAAACAGTAAAATGTACATAATCTTAAATCTACTCACATCAGTTATAAAAAAGTAGGCATTTAAGCTGTATTATCTGCATAAAATGGAGAGACTATTCAACCATTTTGACTTCAAATAAAATACAAAGCAACATGCTGAGATGAATAAACATTAACTTTGGTACAATGTGCAAATAATTGTTCAGTGTCACCAACAGGACCTTGTTACGTTTGTCATGTGTGACAGATTCACTATCTTTCCACATGTAACTGTTTCATCAATGCAGGCTGAAAAACGACCTGTCAAAGAGTACAGTCTCCGTGGGTTGAACACATCCGTGACCTGGTCCTGATTTATGGTGTTGGGCTTGAACACTTAATAGTGTTTCCACAAAATCCCCTCCTCTGCAACCACTGCCTAATAACTGTTGGATTTTTGTTATTCAATGATCCCCTTCCTGTCAAAAATGCTAATACCAGACATTTATCAGATCATGCTCTGTCTAAATTTACGTACGAAATCCCAACAGTGCTTAAATTAATCCCACATCTGAACTATACAGCAGCGTCTTTCTCCAACTCAGTCAAGTTTAGTCTCTTTCCATGTGATGAGTTCGTTGATAGTACAGCAGACTCTCTGTAAAAAACATTAGATCTTATCGCTCCACTAAAAAGGAAAATTATAAAACAAGAGAAGTGGGCTCCTTTTAATTCTCATACTCACCAATTTAAACGGCATACCCAAAAACCTGAGAGAAAATGGTGTTCTACTAAACTGGAAGAACACCATTCAGCCTGGCAGGACAGTCTAAATAAATACAGGAAGGCACTTCCTTCTGCGAGAACAGCGTATTATTCATCATTAATAGAGGAAAATAAGAACAATCCCAGGGTTCTTTTCAGTTGTGTAGCCAGACTGACAAAAACACCACAGTGGTAATGGTAAATGTTCGGTACTTATATAGAGCTTTTCCACACATTAATGGTGCTCAACGTGCTTTACAATACTCACATTCACCCATTCACTCATATACCAGTGGCCGGCTGCCACTATGCAAGGCACTACCAGGCCTCACTGGGGGCAATTAAGGGTTCAGTGTCTTGCCCAAGGACACTTCGACATGTGGACAGTTGGAAGCGGAATTCGAACCACCAACCCTTCAATCATTGGACGACCCGCTCTAAAACTGCGCCACAGTAGCCCTGTATAGTATGTATACAGATGAATTGGAGCAGAAGTACTGGAAATCAAAGAGGAACTGAGACATTATAACCAAGAAACACCGCAGTCAAATATGAAACACGCTGCTAAACTTTTACTTCCATCGTAAGCTCTTCTCAAACACCACTGGCCTACAAGTAAAATGCTTCTGGAATAAAAAGGAGAAATCTGACCATGTGAGTCACTGATAAAGACAAATCAAGTCCTAAATGCTGGTTGGCTGAAGTTTCTAAGATACAGTCATGAATCAAAACGTGAAATTCGAGAATTAATGGGAGAATGGGTTTAACTCCAAAGGAATCTTTGTGTCAGAGCTACCAGATGTACTTCAAAACACTGTCTGTACATGACAATACATTCACTTTACAGGTTCTATCTAGTGGAGCATTTATAAATCTATTGTATAAATGTACATAAACCAATATATATGTGTGATAACACTTTATAATACCTTGAAAACATCAGTAAATCAGCACTTTTGTCATTTATTTTTCAATTATCTTATTAAAAAAAGACATTTAGCACATTTAATCACTGAGGCAGATAATTTCTAAAAAATTGTAACCAGTGTACTTTCCCTCTCTGCTGCTCCCTAGTGGATGGATTATGTAACATTCATGCAACATAAAGAGCATTATCATGGTATGTGGGGGTTAGAAAGGTTAACTCGCTTTTTTATCCCTGTAAGGAAATTCGGTCAGTGTATTTGAACCTTTCTAATACACATAACACTTACCGCTAGCATTAACAATTAGCATAGCACATTGTAGTTGCAGTGAGCTGCCAACTCTGGATCTTTATTAGCACCATAGTAAAGAACAATGTCAGTGGAACTAATCTAAATATACTTTTTTTTTTTTTTTTTTTTTTAAACAGCAGGATAAACCTATGTGGTGTGGAGAGTCAACTAAGAACTTTCTAACTGTGAAGCTAAAGTGCTAACCACTACGCTACGGGTCATATTAGTACTGATATCGACGGACTGAAGTCAGTAAATGTGTCATTCCTGTTTTTAACCTAATTTCTCATCATTATTTGTATGTATTTATTAATTTTGGTCTTTTTTTCTTGTGTGCTTTTACTATAATCTTGCTGCTGTAAACCTGCAATTTCCCCTTGTGGGACTGATAAAAGAATACCTCATCTTATCTTATCTTGCGTGGTACCGCACTTTCAGTCAACCGTCATGGGCATAGCAACGTGATTGTAAAGCTATTGTATTCATAAATGACTAATATCTCCCACAATACTGTTCCTATCAATTATCTTGGCCCTGCTAGATATTTAATGTGGAAATGGGACTATTCCTCAAATGTAGGGACCAAATTGGCCAGTTAAAAATGTCTGAATTTCTCTCAACTGTGCAGACACACACACACACACACACACACACACACACACACACACAGTCGCTCTGAGACCTTCCAGTATAATGTTACAGACTCACTTGTTGACCCGTGTGACTCCATGGGTTCTAGATGTGGTAGTTTTTTTGCTGTTATGTTCATACATGCTGTACCACATTTGTCCAGCAGTCGCCGCTAAAGCGTTCTGACTGTATCAATGTGATTGTAAGGCTGTTGTGTTTCCAAAATTACTAATATCTCCCAAAATATTGGTCCTATCAACTTGGTGTTTTCACTAGTCTGTTCCTTGACCAATAATACATAAGTATGACAAACTGTAGCAGTCGGCTCTTTGCAGATTTTGTGTGAGTCTCCAGACACACATACACGCACACAGAGGCCACTTAGCTTTTATAATATATGTAGTTGGACTGGTTGATCAGGCTAAAATATCTGATGCTCTTTTTAGAATCATAATTTTCACACATCTTATACAATGCAGGTGACTTATAAACAAATTACAACACATTTTTCCACACTTTCCTCTGGTTTCTGGAGGCTTAGGCTGCATTTGTTGCTTCATGTTGTTATTTCTGGCTGGAATCTGCATTTTTGCATCATTTAGCACCAACAATATTTACATCAAGTAAACACTAATTGCCATTTTCATGTACATACAGCTGCAGTGTTTCATTAATTACCCAGATTGTGACCTACTTTGTTCTGCAAGAGTCTGATAATGAACCAAAATAAATTTTTTTTGCAAGAATAACGCTTTAACATCTGTGCACATCAGATGGGTAGTTCAGACGCTTGACCCTCAGCTGATGGATTTCATCATCATTTCTTCAGTCGCAGCAAAACAACAGATTAGACAAACTCTGGAAGTTAGCACGGATTTAGAGCGAACACTTTAGCACTGACTGATGCTAGAAATGAAACCGCTAGGGACCTGCACCAGCAACATTAACGCTACAAACCCATAGGTCTGCAAAAAGATCTAATTATTAATGAATTCATTTATTCACTGATGGTCAAAGAGTCAATAATACTGCATAAAGTCACAGTTTAAAGTGTATTTTAGGGATTTTTAAGCTCAGAAAGATCAGACACCACTGCTTTAACACAGAAACACACGCCTGCACTGGAGATTTATGTGTTTTTGTGTTCGTACTAAAGCTGCACAATATATCGTTTGAGCATCGTCATCGCAATGTGTACATGTGCACAACAGTCACATCGCAGGTCCTGTAATGTAAGAGGAAAATGAACTCAATGTGTTCTCATCTAATTTTAAGGGTATCTGGCAAGTTGCTGGCAACAACATTGAAAAGTGAGCAACGAACAAGAGGAAATCACCAAAAACGAGGAAGAAAATTACAGAAAATGAAGAAAATGACCAAAAACAAAGAAATATCACAAAAAAACAAATAGGTAAATTATAGAAAATGAAGAAAATCACAAAAAACAAAGAATATCACCAAAAACTAAAAAGAAAATCAGAGAAAATGAAGAAAAAAATAAGAAAAACAAAGAAAGTCGGCACAAATGAAGAAGAAAATGAGAGAAAACAAAGAAGAAAATCAGAGAAAATGAAGAAAATCACCAAAAATGAAGAAAATCATCAAAAACAAAAACTCAGAGAAAACAAAGAAGAAAATCACTTAAATGACGACAATCGCAATATATATCGTAGGATTAAAAAAATATCGCAATGTCAGTTTTTTCCCAATACGGTGCAGCCCTAGTCAATACTTTTTTACATCTATAACAATTATTTCTTTATTAAGGCAGGATGACACAGCAACAAAAACTAAATAGACAGAAAGCGACCTTGTTTCTAACCTTTGTAATTTATCAAACTACATGGGTTTTAATGGAGAATCGATGTTACAGAAGACGACGGTGTTTCCACGTTCACCACTACTCTAATTACACTGAAAAACGAGCCTTTTATAACACAAGCCCTGACATAGAGGGAGCATAAATGAGCCTTAAATCATACGTATCCACAATTATCACGAGGTCCTTTGAAACTGAAGGCTGAGCTTTAGGTTTCTGTATTCTGTCAGAGGCTCACGGCGGAGAAACCCCATCCGTCAACGCAACAGGAACTGATGAGGAAAAAAAATTAAAAAAACGTAACCCCATCTGAGGCGACTGAGTGTTGCTTTCGAGGCCCGTTGGGAACTCGGCGCGTTCAACCCCGCTGGCCCTCGTTTTGCCTTTGTGTTTCAGCTCATTCATCTGCACACGTTAAAAAAAAAAAAAAAAAAGATAACACTGAAATGAGGGAAAACAAATTACAGGTGGAGCAGGTGAGATAAACAACCCCAGGGAGCTGATAAACACACCTCGCTACAAACTCAACAAAATTGAGGCAACGAAAACATTCCGGAATTAGATGACAGAACCTGAGTGACGAGAAAAACTTGATGAGAAGGGAATATATCGAGAATAAACCGACTAAACTAAATAGGCCAAATGAGATGGACAAAAATACACCTGATGGAGGCAAATCACGACTGGATTCCACCTACTTTACATCCACTTGTATCCCTAATTATACATATTTTCGCACCTCAAAAACATTCAGGAATCTCAAAAATAGGACCAATGTTCCTGTATTTCTGCATCATGTTCTATCAAGAATCAATACCAGTTGAATGTGTGAGGTTGTCCGTTCTGTTCTATGTTCGAGTCCTGTACTTTCACTGGAGGAGAACTCAACTAATTCAAAGTCCATATAAGACTTCCTATCAGCAAGCAATAGGAACTATATAGATATCTTTAACCATTTCTATTCTATAAGCATTAAAATATGGTCCATTATAAGTAAAAGCAAATGTTTAATATTTCAAATATTCATCAAAAAATCCAAAATCTAAATTTGCCAAAACTATGAATAAACTTTGTCGATATTGGGAGGAAAGGAAGGAAATACATGAAATTGGAAATGAATCCGACCAGTATTTTCAGACACGAAGATTGTTGAAATCTAGACAGTGGTTGACCTTGAATTTGACCCTTCAAGGTCAAAGGTCATGGACCCAAATGAAAGTCCATAGTAACTCTATTGATATCCGCAACATTTCCATTTTATAAGTCATTAAAATATGGTACATTATTAGTAAAAGCAAATGTTTAATATGTCAAAAGTTCATCAAAATGATAAAAAAAAAAATCAAAATTTGTCAAAACTGTGAGCAAACTTTGTAGAGATTGTCCCAAGGAAGTAAGATATAGCCAAAAACTAGAAATGAATCCAACCAATCGTTTCAGAGAAGAAGATTTTTGAAATCTAGACATTAGTGACCATAAGTTTGACCCTTTAAAGTCACTCAAGGTCAAAGGTCATGGACCCAAATCTATATTATAAAAACCAAGTGTGTGTGTGTCTTGGGAATCACATAACATCCGTCCAGAGCTGACTGCTGCAGTTTGTCATACTTATGTATTTTTAGTGAAGGAACAGACTAGCAAAAATGGCAAGTTGATAGGACCAATATTTTGGGAGATATTAGTAATTATGGAGTACAATAGCCTTACAATCATGTTGCTATGACCAGAATGCTTTGGCGGTGACTGCTGGACAAATGTGGTACAGCATGTACGGATACACAACAGCATACAAATGACCACATCTAGAACATGTGGATCCACACAGGTCAACGTGCTAATGAAAGTCCATATATCACAGGGGTCTGAAACTCCTTTTAGGTCCACATTCAGCCCAGTATGATCTGAAGTGGGCTGAACCAGTAAAATAATAACAGTGAAAAAAGTAAAATTACATCATAATAATGTTTCCATCTACAAACTATCCTTTAAAATGTGAATAACATAAATATCTTGAAATCTCTTAAGAAAAATAAGTGCAATTTTAACAATATTATGTGTCAATTCATCATTTACACATGTTCATTACAACTTACTGATCACTGTGGACCTTTAAATGCACAAAACATTTAATAACAGGCAGAATATTGGTAAAAATGAACTTATTTTTCTTAAGACATTTTAGGTTATTCGCTTTTTTTGTAAAAGAATCGTTTATAAATGTCAACATCTTCATTTAAATTTACCTTTTACACTAAAACAAATAGAAAAATGTGTTTGTCATTATTTATATGTAATTGTGATAGTATTTTACTGGTCTGACCCACTTTAGATCATATTGGTCTGCAGCTACGTCCTTGATCCTTGATAGAATCTTCAAGTTTTTTTTGTTGCATTTCCAAATATGGCCCATTATAACTAATATTTTTTAAAAAATCAAAGATGGAAAAATAAAAATTTGTCCAAACCGTGACCAAACTTTGTAGACACTGTCCAAGGGAAGCTACTTAAAAAAACTTGATCTGAATGTGACCTGTAGTTTCATCAGAGAAGACGTTTGAGGGCCTTCACAACAGCTCTATCTCTATCGGTCACTGAGCTAAAACCTGCCCAGTGTGACTCCAGACTCTATATTTCAGCTGAATCAGTGGCTGTACTCGCTGGTTCCTAAATAAATAATTGGCTTTCGGGTCCAGTCGCTACATGCTATTGATTTAACAGCAGTCTGATTGCTGTACCTTTGTAAGTGCTTCACCTTCAGTCATAAAGATTTCAATAGACACTTATGTGAAGATCTGCAGCTCCTTTAAGAAGGTCAAAGATGTGATTTGTGGGAGGTCGGCGGAACAGCAATCTGCTTTGTGTAAAGTTGAGAATGTCACATAATAAGAGAATATGAGCTCATAAATATCACATGTAATTCATAGTCTATCATTTGTAGTCAGCATATTGCAGGGGTACTTGAAATTAAAAAAAAAAAAATACATTAAATAAGTCATCATGTATGGAATACAAAATAAATAAATAATAAGAATTAATGCTGAAATATAAAACACAATAAATACAATTATATAATAGTTTTATTGTCAATCATCTTGTTTAAGTTTTGGTAACATTTTAAGAATATTTATGTTTTATATTATTAAAATTTGTTTATTTTAGTAGATTATTTTTTGTTGATGAAAAGTTCATTTAATCATTAATGACTATTTATTTTCTTATCAATGAAAGAGGGTAGTTTTCAGTTTATTTTTTGCACAAAATTTACTTTAAAAGGTTTCAATTTTTTAATATTTTACAGTTAAATATATGTTGTTTGGTTACAAAGTTTTGTAAATATAAACAGACACAGGAACAAATTTTGCCTCAGATTTTTTGATTCAAAATGCTGAAGGGAGAGTTGGGGGTACATGGATAAAAAAAGTATATTTTTCAC
>JAPTGZ010000022.1:38378021-38391592 GCA_029814645.1 Fowleria isostigma | reverse complement strand
ATTAATTTAATTGTGGTTTTGTGATAAGGGGTGGGAGTCTATAAGTTATGCTTCTTCCCACTCCTTTTCGAGCGCCCCACATTTTGTTTGTAGGTGTTGTGTTGTTCTTTGTTGTTGGATGATTTTGTGTGCTCGAAATAAATAAATAAACAAAAAAAAACAAAACAAAAGGTGTCATTCATAAAAAATACAATCCAATAGGCCTCATAGTAAGTGTTAAACCAGACCGAACAATGTTTCAATCCAGTTAACGTTACATTTCCATTCATGACTAATGTTATTAAACACTAAGATAGGCAAAATACACTAAAATACATTACAAAACACAAGAAAATGCACTGAAATATACAAAAC
The DNA here is from genome assembly GCA_029814645.1 of Fowleria isostigma. Lineage (NCBI taxonomy): Eukaryota > Metazoa > Chordata > Actinopteri > Kurtiformes > Apogonidae > Fowleria > Fowleria isostigma. The sequence continues at coordinate 38,391,238 of JAPTGZ010000022.1, read as the reverse complement.
TAATTTGCCTAATTACACCAAAAGTATGCTAAAACACACCAAAATGTGCTAAAATGCACAAAAAATAACTATCCTGCACAAAAAATACACTAAAAACATAAACAGCCTGTCTGCACATTTTATGAAGTCAAATTTCCGGCTTTTCAATGCATTTTTCAAGGCATCTTTGCTCAAATTTTAGACCCTCCATTCACATAAATAACAGTCCAACCGACCTCATAGCCATTGTGCAGAATCAGCCTGAACCATGTCTCAATCCAGTTATATTTCCATTTGTCCATGACTAATGTTACTACATAAGATATGCTAAAAATACACTATGAATCAGAGGAAAACGCACTGAAATGTACAAAAAAAGTGCTAAAATATATTACAACACACCATACATACTATGCAAAATACACGAAAATATGCTACAATACACAAAAAATGTTAAAATGCTCAAAAATACACTGAAAACACAAACAGGCTATCTGCAGCTTTGATGAAGCCAAATCTTTGACAACATATTTTTTAAGATGTCGTCGGCCAAATTTCTATCATATAAATAACAGTCCAACAAGCCTCATAGTTACTGAGGCTTGTTGATTAAACCAGACTGAACCATGTTTCAATCCAGCTAATGTTACATTTCCAGTTATGGCTACTGTTATTAAACACGGACATATGCAAAATACACTAAAATACACTACAAAACACAAAAAAATACACTGAAATATGCAAAACTAATTTGCTAACACACACCAAAAGTATGCTAAAACACACTAAAATGTGCTAAAATACACAAAAAAATACACTATCCTGCACAAAAAATACACTGAAAACATAAACAGACTATCTACACATTTTATGAAGTCAAATTTCTGACTTTTAAACACATTTTCAAGGCATCTTTGCTCAAATTTTAGACCCTTCATTAACATAAATAACAGTCCAACTGACCTCATAGCGATTGTGTAGAACCAGTCTGAACCATGTTTTAATCCAGTTATATTTCCATTTGTCCATGATTAATGTTACTACATAAGATATGCTAAAAATACACTATGAATCACAAGAAAATGAACTGAAATGTACAAAAAATGTGTTGAAATATGCTCACACCAAAAGTATGCTAAAACACACTAAAATGTGCTAAAATACACAAAAATACACTAAACCACACAAAAAAATAGACTAAAACATAAAGACTATCTGCAGATTTGATGAAGTCAACTCAATACCAACATACAGTATGCTAAAAATACACCTTAAAACACAAGAAAATGCACTGAAATGTACACACAATCTACTAAAATACACTAAAACACTACAAAAATATGCTAAAATGCACAAAAAGTATAAAAACACAAACAGATTACCTGCAAGTTTGATGAAGCCAAATTTGTGATTTCTTAAGACATTTTTTAAGGCGTCTTTGGTCAAATTTCAGACCTTCCATTCACATACAAAAAAATGTGCTAAACTACCCTAAAAATATACTAAAATGTACTAAGATATACTGAAATATACAAGAAATGCACTAAAATGCACTAAAGTATACGTAAAAAGTTTGAGAAGGCTGGGTTTATGACATTTTAAAGGACTGATCATTTTTAAATAAAATTATCCATTTTAAAACATTTCACTGTGGTCTACATGAACTGTAAATGTTATGCTTGGGTCTGGATTCTTCATTAATTCAACTCCACAGGTTCATCTTCAACACCATTTCTGAGTAATGACACCAGAAAGTTGGTTTTGAGCGCTGGCCCTTTAAATGAAAATAAGCCACTTTACGCCCCACCCCCCTCCAGGTTGTTGACCGTGCTGATCTGACTTGTGTTCATTAATACAACCAACAACTGACCATTTTAGGTAATGGGCTCCAAATTTGGACATATTTTCAGTATGGACTACAACCGCTGCTGCTGTAAAACAATTATGTCATACTCAGAGAAATGTTCACAGGAAGTCTTGACCTTATATGTGCAAATGTCGTGACATAACTAGTTATAAACGTAACACATTAAGAAAAAATTAAAACAGGTTGTAGAAATCCCCTCCAGTTTTGCCAAAATGAATATATAGGTTTGCAGCACCTGGACGGTTCACATTCAGACTTTATGAACTATTAGTCAAAAATGCACAAATAAATGAACCAAAGACTAATATAAGGGGGATTAAGCAAAATATGACCCCTTTAAGGTATTCTTCACGATGTCTTTGGTCAAATTCTACATGAATAACAGTAAAACTAGATTCATGGTTATTGTCTTCTTACACAGACGTAAGTGTTAACAGTCATTAATGATCTGATGGCAGTTTAATATGACATTGTTAGTGGATGTGTGTAATGGCATGCAAGGGCCACACAAAAAAAAAGAAATTGCTTGTCACTACGAGAATAAAGTTGTAATATTACGGTAATAAAGTTGTAGTTTTAAAAAACTCGTAACATTACGAGAATAAAGTCATAATATTACAAGAATAAAGTCGAAGTTTTAGAAAACTTGTAATATTACGAGAAAATAGCCATAATATTACGAGAATAAAGTCGTAACATTATGAGGATAAAGTCATAATATTACGAGAATAAAGTCGTAATATTACGAGAATAAGGTCGTAGTTTTAAAAAACTCATAATATTACAAGAAAAAAGTCGTAATATTACGAGAATAAAGTCGTAGTTTGAAAAAACTCGTAATATTACGAAAAAAAAAGTTGTAATATTACGAGAATAAGGTTGGTCCAATTCAACAGAAGTGAAGTTGCTGCTTCACTTGTGCGTTGTAACAGGAAACTCTGACCATCAAATTAATTTCACAATATTACAACTCATTTAAGTACATTTTTTTCGACTTTTTAAAACTACGACTTTATTCTCTTAATATTACGACTTTATTCTCGTAATATTACGAGGTTTTTAAAACTCCAACTTTATTTTTGTAATATTATGACTTTATGCTTGTAATATAATGACTTTATTCTCATAGTGACAAAAAATTTCTTTTTGTGTGGCCCTTATACGCCATCGTAGATGTGGGCAGGGTTTTCAGTAAGTTTTAGTGCATCCCTTGCTGTACTCAGACTCCACCCACTTGTTCTCATAAATCCAACATGGTGGCAGCCGTGTTGTACATCTTCAGATTTCAAAACTCTAGTTTTACAAACCACTGGGTGGCGTCAAGGAGAGTTCATCCACTACATTGATTATGGACTAAATTTACCGGGTGATGGTCACTATGGTCAAGATGGAGGTGGTTTTTACAAAAGGAGTCCACCAGGGCCCTGTTCTCATCCTTCACACGTTTGACTGAGGCAAAATCCAATCTCGGACTCCGCTGTCCTCCAGTTTGTACATCAGACCACGTCAGACGCTACTGAAGGCACTTGAGGAGTTTAAGAACTGTACGAGATCCCAGTCAATTTTCCCTCGACAATCGCCAGCTCTAGCGGGATCGTACAAGTGGTTTAGTCGCCATCTGCAGCAGCTACAAATCTAATCAGAGCAGCCAACCTCAGCTGCTCAATTTGTCAGATCCAATCTTTCTACAATTTTACACATCATTCACCGAACGTCATGGGTGTTGTTAAGAAACTGAAACTCTGCCAGCGCTGCTCACCTCCGACAATGACTCATACTTTCACTGTAAAAAAAACACTGGACCTGATTTAAATGTCACATCAGAAACAGAAAACGAATGAATGAATGAATAATTTATTTATTTTTAAAATGGGGCAATTTGTATTAATAAACATTTACACATAAATACGACAAAATTATAACCATGTGGCTAATTTGCATCTCAAAATAATCAACATTATACAGTCATTATGATTATTCATTATTATTTCACGTTTTCTGGATTAACAGAATATTTTTTATCTTTGCATCTGATTGTATTAAAGCTGATTTAGGATGTTTTGAAAAAGGGGGTTTTAGTTCCAGTTTTTAAATCAAGTTCACAAACGAAACAAATGTTTCAGAGAAAAACAAACGAGAGGTGAAATTCATCTTTATTCAGATCTAAACTGTTCAGTATATGTAAGAACTGAGATAGTACTTATTATAGTGTTCATTTATTGGAATTAAAAGTTATGAAAGTGGCCAAACATTAAATTAACAAAATGAACAAAGTGATGAAAATGTAAACCAATACAAAATATGAAGAAACCAACAAAATGGACAAAAAATGAATTAAATAAATGAAATGAGTGGTGTAACTGAAATAGAAATAAATAAATAACCCCCCAAAAAAACAGAAAGAAAAAAATGATTTTAAAAACAAAGCAACCAACATTATACACAAAGAATTAAGAAAATAATCAATCTATTCTACAAAAATTAAGAAAATATTGACAATATAACCAACATAATGAATAAAAAGAAAACAAATAAACAAAGTGACTGACTAAATCAACAAAAATGAATATAATTAAGAAATAAAATATAAAAAAAAATTCAAAAAGACAAAATTTACATAATAACTCACACAATAAACAAAAAAATCTACAAACTGAAAAGAATCTGAACTAAATAACAAAAATGAAAATGATTAATACAAAAGAACAGATATAAACAAAGGGAACAGTATAACTACTATAACCTAATTTATTTATTTTTAAATTTAAATAATTGTTCTGAGAAAAAGTCAAAATTCTGACTTTTTTGTCAGAATTTTTAACTTTTTTCCCCCCATTTTTAAAAATTATTCAACTGAGTAAAGTCAAAATCCAGACTTTTGTCTCAGAATTCTAACTTTAATCTCTAAATTCTGCCTTTTTTCCCTCAGAATTCTGCCTTTTTTACTCAGAATTCTAACTTTAATCTCAGAATTTGGACTTTTAAAAAAAAAAAAATTTCTAGTCTGAGTAAAAGAATCCAGACTTATTTCTCAGACTTTTTTTTTTTTTAAAACAAATTAATAATAAAAAAATAAATCAATTGGACCTTATTTTTTAATTTATTTTTTTCCCCAGTGGCCCTAACTCTCCTCTGTATATCAGTGACATATTTTCTCCATTAATAAACCTTGCTGCTGCACATTCATCCTCTGTTGTCACCCACAGTGAAATATTAATATGTAAATAAAATGAAATGTTCCTGTGAGTCACAAATTAAATCAGATTAGGATCTTGGTAACCGTAGGTAACCGACGTATTAACGGCTCGTGGAGACTCCACAGTCACAGGTGATTGGCATAAACACCGTGGAAACGGGAGCGTCTGAATAAACAGGCCTATTACGAGCTCTGTGGCAGATAGTTACACAACCACTTTGAAAATCCTGAAAATCAGTTTATTCACGGCAGGGAGGGATGTTTGACATGTTCACCAGGGGAGAGAAAACTTCTGCGATATTTTTATCTGATCAGCTTCATTCTGGTAAAAAAAAAAAAAAGAAAAAATCTGCTGTAATTGATGACAGAGACATGTTCTCTCCAGCAAATCAGTTTAAGAGGAGATGACGGATGGAGACGGCGGTTGTTGGGAAAACGGCACCTCATCCGTCTTCCTCCACCGGGGCCACGGGGCCACGGAGCTGTCATCTTCATTCGCTTCGCTACTCGCTTTTCTCGTCTTTTCACTACTCAATCCACAGCAGGCGGCTGGCGTCCACTCCAACGGCTTTGAGAAGAACATATGACATAAAACAGTCTGGTGTTATGTAATTCTACTGGTCAGCGCTGGGCGGAGGCTAATGGGAGGAACTTTAGGGATGATACGTGGATGGTTTAAAGTCAATGATGATCTAAGATGATGCTGCCTTAACATGCTGTCGGGAAGACGATCCTTTACAGTATAATTCAAAATAACGGGTGCGTTTGTCAGTAGAACCTGTGGCCATACTCATAAGAGAAAATCAGGATACCCGAGGAATCGCAGACCCAGAAACCGAGATGAAAATATGTCTTTTTGCAGATGATATCCTGTTAACATAAGCTGGATTTCCATTATCATCAGAAATGTGCAAAATGTAAACTGTGCAATAGAAAACGGGTCATGGAAAAGTCTGGTGCCACGAGACGGTCAATAACATAAAAGTTCATTAAAGCTGTGGATGACTTTCAGCCTCATTTTCTTAATCAAATCTGTACAACCCAAGTCATAGCCTAAATATGACAAATTTTTCTGATTCCACACATGAATCTCTTCCCTGACGGTGAACAATTTCAAAAAAAATTGCACCATAAACACTTTATGTGTTTACAAATATAGCCGTAGGTAACTCTTGCAACTTTAGAAATCTTTTGTGGTGTGCATTGTGGGAAGTGGAGTGTTGTTGCTGCTGCTGTAGCTGCGTACTCCTCATTTATTAAAACATTTTGTATTTTTCTTTAGAATGAGTCCATTAAAAATCATGCATTTTTTATGAATGCTTCTTTTGATTGATTTTCATACCTTTTATCATGGTGGAGTACCACAATGTTAGGTAAATAGTAGGATTTGTTTTAAAAATGTACCCAAAATGTGAAAAAATACATATGCCTTAGCTTTATATCAAAATGATGTGAATCAATTGCCTCTGTATATGTGCCAAGTTTGGGAAATTAAAACTAAATTGATGTTTTTATAGACGTGTGAAATTTCAGCCATTTAAGTAAATGGAAAAAAGATTTTAAAAAATCATTAAAAAATTTGAACTTTGACCTACTTTTCCCAAAATATAATGGCATCTATTCTGGGTCACTGGCAATCTATAAACCTAATAGAGGGTATGTGTTATGTCACTTCCCCGCCAGGACATGCACCTCTAAGTCCGACTGAGTGGCAAAACAAACCTCCCCACCATGGCAGAGTGTATTAGAAAACACAACAAGACAGGAAAAATGTGGACTATGACATGAAATTAAGAACAGTTGGACTGGACATTGATCTGGGCAACCTACCAAACAACAATTGGTCTACACAGAAATCACATATCCTGACATTTATATGGACCTGATTTCAAAATACACAATGCAAAGCCTGAAAGCATCCAAATGCCTGGATGTCTGCTCAGACTTCAAGGACGGATGTGTTGGTGCAATTAAAGTGACATTGATTTGACATCGGTATTTCATTAAATAATCATTGCGCTGTGTAAATTTTGTGCTTGGAGAGTTTTTTGGACTTCTATTACCAGCCTGGAGCACCAGGGACAGCAAAGTGGTGGTTCTTACCAGTTCTTCTTCTATAGTCAATAAGTGAATCTGGGGAAACAACAAATACATTAAACCTATAATCAGACCAATCGGTTATGGTGTTAAATGTCTAGATATGTCTTTAATGAATGGGTGAGTAGAAATATTAGTTATAAATATGCTCTAGATGTGTTTAAAACCGAAGTGGGAATTACTGAGCGAACTAGCATAGCGCTTAGCATAGCATAAGGCTACCGCTGCCAGCAACAAATACCTGGAAATCTCCTCAAAATCACTGAAATCATAATCAAACTGGCCAGTTAAGGTGTCAGAGGTCTAGACCTGTCTCTCCTTGATTGGAGTGTCAAAATATTAAGTTTAAATATGCTTTAAATGTGTTTAAAACTGAACTGTAAATCACCAAGCAAACTAGCATAGCGATTAGCATAGTATCTAGTGCCGCCAGTAACAAATACCTGAAAATCTCTTCAGAGTCACTGAAATCATAATCAGATCGACCAGTTAATGTGTCAAGACTCTAGACATGTCTCTTCTAGATTGGTGTGTAGAAATATTAGGCTTAAATATTCTGTAGATGTGAAATTGTGTGATGTTTTACTTGAGTTTGACCGTATTTAAGCCAACGCTGCCACTCATCTCATGCTTTCTGCCACTCAGTGGGCGTAACCCCAGAGAAGACCCCTTGCTGTGACATCACACGAATACCCTCTATTTGGTATGAATTCAACTAATAGTTTTGCTGCTAAAGTGTTGACAATCAACCAAAGAAATGAACTGAAACAAAAACAACACCCCTTCAGGGAGTGGGGCATTAAAAGCTATGCAGACTCTCTAACAGAGTAGAATTTATTATAAACAGCAACTTTAGTTATTTGATAAAAACTCCCTGTAGTTTCTCAGACAGACTGATTAGAGGGATGTTAAACACAGTTACAGTTGTTTTTATGTGGAACATTTCCTCCTGCTTCATGGTTCTGTTCATCTCTGCATTAATGACCAGATTATAAATCACTTATAAATCTTTTAAGAGTCCAAAGATTTAGCCGTGAGCTGGAGTTTGGTGTCATGTGACCGTCATCATGTGCATCTGTAGAATATTCCCAGAGGCCTCCGCAGTCCGTCACAGTCTTGGCACTTCAGCGCGACTGCAGGATGAACGTCGCTCAGAGTCTGGGAGTTTCACAGCTGTTGTGCTAACCTCTGGCGTCCTCCCAGATATCCTGCAGCACAGCGACAGAGAACCGACTGAAGACGCCAGTTTCATCCCTGTGGTTAAACGACATCTGCAAAATTAGACACAGTTTTTGTCAGCTCTGCGTCAGAGCAGTTCACCTGGGTGTGAACAGACTGGGATACATCCACATCCTTATGATTTCATACGTGGGCTTCGGTCTTCAGCGGTTTGTGTCGACCTTTCAGTCAGTGTCATGTGATCTTGTGATGCCGGCGGGGGCGGAGTCAATTCTGACCTTGTTCTCACCTCGACTGTGATGTCAGCTGTTGGTCACTGTCAGTCATCCACCACCCCATGACCGGTGATTCAACTCACACGCATCGTCATTCATCATTTTCATTCCATCCATTAATAGTAAAACATCGTTCCAATGTCCTGTATCTCACAGCAGACATGATCTGAATCAATACCCAGTTGCATTTGTGAAGTTCAATACAGATCAATCTTCCAATAGAAGTGGGTGGTACTTTCACTGAACAATAATTCAGCTAATTAAATCAAAGTCCATATATGACGTCTTATCAGTGCTTAATAGTAACTGTATTGATATATTTCACATTTACATGTAATGTAACATGTAATGAGTTTGTAAAATGGCTCCTTAAAGAGGGAGCATGGGTGTCTGTGTTAAATTCATTGAGAAACCACCTGTCAATCAAACTGATGTCAATCCATAACTGTAAATCCTATCTGAAAAATTCTTAAAAGTGAGGCTTGTGGAGAGTCTTCTGAACGAATCAATATAAAAAATGTGGGATAAAAGTCAGAATTGAATAGGCAGTGATTGTTGACACATGTAGTTAGTCAAACATGTTAGTGACAGAAATTTAACATTGGAGTGAAGGAGAAAAAATTGGCACTTTGTCTGTAGACCAAAAACAAAACATTTTAAGATTAAAATGTGAATGGTCTTTGAAAGAAAAGAGTTTTATACATTTTAATGTATAAATTGTTACTGAAATTGCAAAAATGTGAGCGTTATGAAAAGTTGTTTGTGGATTTTCTAACATAAAACCCAACCCTCTCCACTCTAAGTTAGAGTGTAGACAATTTCAGCCAATCAGTTGTCAGCATTCTGTCCTCCATGTATGTGTATGGGGTTTGCAGTTGTGCAAAAAAAAACCCAAAAACTAATAACTCAAAAAGTACTGGTGATATCAATAAGCAGTTTTTGCCTGTCTGATTCTTGACCTAAAACCCAAAACTACTCCAAAAGGCAAAGGCTAGATCTGTCCAGGTTATCAGTTATAAAGCAGACACACATACACACACAAAGGCCACCAAGTATTTTATATTTATATTATAAAAGCCAAAACACAGACGAGTTCTAAACAAATGTGGCAGTACTAAAATTGCGTATCAGACAAAGTGAGTTTTAAAAAATTCAAATTTTTGGAATGTGATGCCATCAATTTCCAGTCTCTTCAGTTTCCTCATCCACAGGGATTAACCAAAACCAGAGTTTTTAATAATCTACACATTGGAAAGTATTTATTAAAATCCTGTTTTTTTGTGGCTTAAAATGTTGCTGAGAAAAATATTTGTTTTGCAAGATATCGTGTTTATTTTGGACAGAACATATGGAACTTTTTCCTCACCAGTTTTTTTATTTCAACTAGTTCTGGTCTGTTCCAGATTAATACAAACCCTGTGAATAATGTGGATAAATAATCAAGTCAAAGCATCAACCTCAGCCTGTAGTTGCAGCAGAGCCTCCTCAGCATCGATCTGATTATTCCACGTGCATCCTCAACCTCATCTTCATCCTCATCCTCACGCTGCTCTGAATGACTGAGCTCAGTGTGTACATTCTTCATGTGTCAGATCCAGAACATAAGTGCAGTTGGATGAATGTGCGTACGATGGAGACACACCGCCGCCGCTGCTGGCTGACAAAGTGCTGAATCATACTATGCCTACTATTGACATGGCGGCTCTGACCTTGTGAGGCGTCTACCGCTGCCTGATTGATGGCACAGAGATGCCAAGTACAACAAAGATAGAGTGATCGATCAGGTCTGGACTCCCCGGGCTCTCACTGAGGAGGCGGAACACGAAACTGTAACAGGATGTCGAATATTGCATCATCTTGTGTCTTTACACTGCAAAAGTTTTGACATTTTTTATTAAAAATTAACATTAAAATGCAGTTTTTGTTTTGTAAGGCACTGTGGAAAACTTTTTTGTGTATTGATATGGCTTCGAATGTCATCACATCAGCATATTTCTGATTGTATTTAATCAATAAATCATCAAAATTTCAGTTATGATCAAAGTCAGGGGTCTCAAACTCATTTAGTTCAGGGAACATATTCAGCCAAATTTAATCTGAAGTGGGCCGAACCAAAAAAATAATACCATAATAATATATAAATGATAACTTCAAACTTCCCTCTATATTTTACAAAAAAATTAAAATTTTATCACAAAATGTTTTATAGCTACAAACTATCCTTTAAACCAATGTGAATAACATGAACTGACATTTCTGAAGAAAACAAAGTTCAATTTTAACAATATCACATCTTAGTTTCTTTTCCAGATCACAGTGGATCTACAAATATACAAAACATTTAATAGAATATTGATAAACTTGCACTTCAAATATTTCAAAAATGTTAATATTTGTTCATGTTATTTGTGTTTTTTGTGAAATGATTGTTTTGTGTAAATACAGTAAAATGACACAAAATTTGTGAGTATTTCTACGTTATTATGATCGTATTTTACTGATCTGACCCACTTGGGATTAAATTGGTCTGTTTGTGGAACCTGAACTAAAGTGATTAATATCTTCAGTGTAATTTTTGCATTAAATTCCTCCTGCAGGCTGGGCCGGACCCTTTGGCGGGCCGCATGTTTGAGACCCCTGATCAAAGTAAACTCACCTTCACAGAGGAAAATTGATTGATAGAAGAGAGAGGAGGTTGTTTCTTTTCCGGTTGTGAACATTGTAAGAGCTCAAGAGGATAGATTATTAGAAGTCTGGTTCATTTTTCTCCAAAAATAAACCATGGTTCTGGTAATTTTCATCAGTTTTCACTATGTTCCATGTCTCATAACAGTATAGTGTGTCCTTCTGCTATTTCTGAAAGATAACACTGACACCTGCTGGACAAAATATGGACCTACAATAATTTCAACTGATAAATTAAGGCGTGACAGGAGTTTAACCCTTGAGTTACCCTTCAAAAAAGTTCCACTCTTGACCCTTTGTGGACAAATAGTGGATTTCACACTGAAAGTTGGGCTTTGGACATCACACCCACGATGACATTCTTTCTCCAAAAATCAACTCCGGTGAGAAGGATAATTGTCTGTAAGGGAACTTTGGATTGTGGAAATGGACAAAAATGTCCAGGGGTCATACGAGGGTTAAGGTGCAGTTTTTTGTTTTTTTTTTTAAATTTTGGGTAGTGGTGTCAAACTCATTTTATTTCAAGGGTCAAATACGATATTATTTTTCCGGCCCACTTTAGATCATAACAGTAAGTAAAAGTTTAATATGTACAATAATAATAGTACAAAAGTAAAAACACATTATGAAAATGTTTAAATGTACAAGGTGTCCTTTGAAACAATGTGGATAACATGAACAACCTGAAATTTGTTTAGAAAACTATGTGCAAATAGAGAAAAGGAAGAAAGGAAAAGCAGGGAGAGAAGATGTAATATATGTGTGTATAATTAATTGAGATGTGTGGGTGTGGTTAAGCAAATTGATAGTCATCGAAAATTACATGAAAAGTAACAATAATACGAATAGAAAAATAATCATAATAAAGAAAATATATTAATTAGAGTAATGACAGAGTAATAATAAAAGACAAAAAAAAGCAGATCATATGGAACAGAGTTTGAGGTAATCTTGGTCAGTGACCACCTTGTATTTAATTATATGTATAATAATAATAATGATTGTATATATAAAAATACTACTACTACTACTACTACTACTACTACTAATAATAATAATAATAATAATAATAACAATCATTTACAGAAAACAGAAACGGTAAAAGAACAATAAATGAATAAGTACATACATACCAAAAAAAATAATTAAAAAAAATATATATGTGCAATTGTAACAATACATGTGCATTACAACTTACAGATCACAGTGAATCTACAAATACACAAAACATTTATGAACAGGCAGAATATTGATAAATTTTCACTTCCTTCACTGAAGACATTGCATTTTCTGTCGATCTGAAAGGTGCAGGCAGACAATCTCCACTAGAGGGTGCTGTCTGTTCTTTAACGAAGTGGTAGGATACTAGATTTAGACTAATTTAAAAACAGCAGTCATGGCTGAACGGTCGCACCACATGGTATTTTAACACTTTAAATTACAAAAAAATTGCAAATAACTCCTGATTTTTGAAAAGGTGAAGTGACCACATATATGAGAGATACTACATATAGATTGTATATTTTTGTACATTTAAACCTTTTTTTAACTTTAAAAAACATACTGCCGAACAGAACATTTCGGCGTCACATCATTGACTCATTTATGTATGGCAGGGGTGTCAAAAATACATCCCATGGACCAAAACTGGCCCTCCAGTCCTAGTTCCTGAGATGAATTTACAAAGTCCAAAAAATACAGTGAATACGTTAACAATCAAGGACCTCACCGAGTCTTGGCAAGTTTTGATCACAAAGTTAAATACTATATTTTTTCAGATGCCTGTTACTAAAGGTTTTGTATATTTATAGATTCACTGAGATCTGCCAGTTGTAATGCACCTGTGTAAATGATGAGGCATAATACTGAATAGAATAGAATAGAATAGAATAGAATAGAATAGAATAGAATAGAATAGAATAGAATAGAATAGAAGTAC
>JAPTGZ010000022.1:38329321-38342784 GCA_029814645.1 Fowleria isostigma | reverse complement strand
TCCCTCTGGTCAATTAGTTTTCAATCTTTTATAGAGGTACCATCATTTTTGTCCAGGCCTGTTTCATTACTTTGTTTACAATTTACAATTTTGTCCACGTGGGTATTTACTCCAGAACCTCATTTGATTTGTATGACTGGTGTTTTATTACAGTGTTCAGACACCACAGTACCTCAGCTTTCAACGTAGGTGTGCATCCAAACATTGTCTAGATGTTTGGTGCTGCTGTCCCGGTTGTTAATATCAGAGATAAGGGTGGAGACATGGTGGAGATGAGAGAACACAACTGGGAAATACCCGCCGTTTGTCGACAGTTGAGTTTGAGGCTTTGTGTTCGGTCTGTGCATGTGGGATTCCACTGCCTTGATTCCCATCATGCTGAGTTTGAAACATTTCCTGCACAAAATACACTGTGCTTCATATAAATTACCTGGTACTGGTTTTAGCCATCCAGAAAAATCTTTGCTGGACAGCCAGTTTTTGTTAAACTTGCACTTTCCCATGCAGTCTGATAAAGTGTCAGCAGTCACCTCGACTTACTTTAAAAGCAAAAAAATCAAGTTAGAAATCTAAGAGTAAGAATGGACTCAGACCTAAACTTAACAGCCACATTAAATCAATAACATCATCAGCCTTTTACCATCTCAAAACATTGCTAAAATTAGAGGTTTATTGTCTAAACCAGATTTAGAGAGACTTATCCATGCATTTATTTCCAGCAGGTTCGACTACTGTAACAGCCTTCTCACTGTATTTTCTAAACGAGCTGTAAGACAGACACTGGTGCTGATCCTGACTAGAACCAGGAAGTACGACCATATTAGTCCTGTGCTCAGGTCTCTGCATTGGCTTCCTGTGGCTCAGAGAATAGACTTTAAAACAGCTCTGCTCATGTGTAAGTCTGTCCATGGTCTAGCACCAAAGTCCATCTGTGACATGTTGGTTCCATATGAACCGTCTCAGAGTCAGGACTAAACATGGTGAAGCTGCGTTTCAGTTCCATCTTCTAAACTCTGAAACAGACTTCCTGATGATGTGAGACAGACCTCTGCTCTGACAATGTTTAGGTCCAGGCTGAAAATGGCTCTGTTCAACTGTGCATATAACATCTGAAAGGGTTCTATCTGCACTCTTCTCTTTTACTTTATTTTAATTGATTACTATTTATGTTTTATTGATTATGTTTTAATTGTAATTGTGTGTTTTTAATTTGTCTCTTTTCTATTTCTGTAAAGCACTTTGAATTGCTCTGTGTATGAATTGTGCTACACAAATACACTTGCCTTGCCATGAACGACATGCATCTGCTCCAAAAGAGTCACGTCCGCAACACATCACTGTTTTGTTGGTTTTGTGTTTTGCATGATGCTACTGCTATTCACCAAATTATTTTTAAAAAAAAATTATATTACCTATTATTTTTAGATTTTTAACTAATTAAGATCATAAAATCATACTTACCAAGTGTTAACATTTTTAAGACTATTTTTAAGAAGAATCTTTATTGTGTTACACTGATACTGAATACTGATTTAAGACATTTTAATTCCAATTAAGGCCTTATTTTTACATTCATGAATTCAATCCCTTTTAAGACTTTTTAAGAATTTGCGGGAACCCTGGTTTTTAGACCAATCTCACGGTCTCCTTGCCACAGCCTTTGAAACAGCAACAAGAAGAATTTGTTCGAGGACATTTGTGTATTTTTAGGTGTGAAAAAAACATTCATAACCCGATTGGAAACAGGCTGTTGTCCAATACAAACCTGGATGTGGAATAAAAGCCGCTGTGTCTGGACTTGTGTCTCATGACGCTTCATTTAGGCCACGTTGGGTCATTTTAATCAGAGGAATCATTATCTATTAAAGTATTGAACATGAAAACAAGTCCGGAGGAACAGGAATAAACTCAAAAGCCTGGAGGTTGTTCACATCTTTCAGGAGTAATTTAATGGCATCCTTGCATTGACACAAATAACTGATTGTTTTTGAATCAATTAAATGTTTAAGATTCTGGGGCTGACACTCACGTCGATGATGTAGTCGGTGAATGGTTTGAGGCTGTCCGGCTCGTCGGCGTTCTTCTGCAGCTCCCGTCTGTATTTGACCAGGAACAGGGCCAGGGTCTTCTCCTCCTTGGAGACCTTCAGCCGCAGGTCCATCTTCTCCACCTCCTCCGGGCTGTGGAGCAGACCGGCCAGGACGGTCATGGGTTTGGGTGAATGGTCGCTGACATTCTGCCACACTCGCATCATCTCCTCAACGTCGCCATCTGGTGGTAGACCTAAGGACAAGGACATGCAAGAATAAGAGCGATGTTTTAACGCTTTAACCCGACGTGTCTGTGGTGCTCTTTCTGAATCTGTGATTTACATAAAACATTCACAAAAATTCAACTGTTTGCCCGAAGGGACAAGTTTCAAAACATGTTAATAGAACAGACCTTGTTCTTTCCATAGATGTCTGAGCATGCTCAGGGTTAACGACTAAAGACAAACTAGCTGAACTAAAATTGAAGCGGTCCTTTGATGACAAAGTAGTCTTTGAGGAGTAGAATGAAATGGGGTCTCTGAGTTCTCAGTGGGTTGTTAATGAATCCACTTCAAAGCTCCGCTGTGATCCATGTATGTACATACATGAACCACTGCAGTAATGACTAAAACAACCGGTTGTTTCTACATGTGCACTTCAGTTTGTTCTTGGTTTTATTTAATCTTTTTCAGTTTGGTTTTCAGCTCATTTTATTTTCAGAACGCAGACAGAGTACTAGTTTAATTTCAAATAATCTTTAGTTTTACTGAGAAGAAAGCCTTGATCAAACCAGACCAAGTAATATATTAAAAAATTAATTAGTGTCCACTGCTCTCCTCCACAGTAATCTGTTGGATTTTGATCAGCTTCAACCCTCACCCTGGATTTGACATCATCACCATCACCACCATCATGTATTGCAAGGTCAGTTTGACAAATAACACACTGGTTTCTACAGATGTTTCATTCTGGATGTTAAAATCAAATAATTTTCATCAGTGGAGACACATTTTAATCCACCAAGTGTGGTTTAGATCCAGATTTTCACCACTTAATGTACGTCACATTCAGTCAAGTATCCATGTTTAGAGCATCAGTCTCAAACATGTGGACTGGGGGCCAAATCCAGCCCACAGGATGAATTTGTGAAATGCAAAAAGGACACTGAAGATACAAACAATCAAGGATGTATAGACCAATATGATCTAAAGTGGGTCAAAGCGGTAAAATACAACTACACAACTCGCTAAAAATAATGACAACTCCACAGTTTTCTCTTTGCTTTAGTGCAAAAAAAAGTAAAATTACACAAAGATGTTGACATTTAGAAACTATTCTTTCACAAAAAAATTAATAACTAAATATCTTAAGAAAACTCAATTAAAAATTTACCAATATTCTGCCTTTTATTAAATATTTTGTGTACTTATAGATCCACCGTGATCTGTAAGTTGTGATGAACATGTGTAAATGATAAACCAAGACATAATATTGTTAAAATTGCACTTATTTGTTTCAAGAGATTTCCGGTTATTCATGTTATTCACATTTTTAAATGAGACTTTGTAGATGTAAAATTTATTTGAAAATAATTTTACTTTATTTACTGTTATTATTTTACTGGTTCAGCCCACTTCGGGTGATATTGGGCTGAATGTGACCCCTGAACTAAATGAGTTTGAGACCCCTAGATTACAGCACTCAAACTAACTGAACTGACATTTTCTAGTTGTTTTAGAAGCTTTTCTAAACATTTACACATGTACAGAAATAAAAATGGTCAAAATTTATGCTAAATGATCTATTTTTTTATAGGAAAAAATAAACTTTTTTCCTGCTGAGGGGTCTCCAGACTCCACAACTGGGAATCCAAGTGTTCCAGACCTTCTGATAACCAAAAAGGAAAATCCATTTACTGTTGTTTTTACACCTTCCGGTCACTCTAAAGTTAACCTGTACATG
Source organism: Fowleria isostigma (assembly GCA_029814645.1). Lineage (NCBI taxonomy): Eukaryota > Metazoa > Chordata > Actinopteri > Kurtiformes > Apogonidae > Fowleria > Fowleria isostigma. Next base: position 38,338,792 of record JAPTGZ010000022.1, on the reverse strand, counting down.
CCAAAAAAAACAGCCTCCGGGTAGAAAAAAAAATTGCTTTTTCTGTGCTACAGGCTGTTTTCTTGCCTTAAGTGCCATTAAGCTGTAACCAAGTCCATAACCCTTTGCAGTCTAGGTTTGTCTGTGCCTTTGTTGTGTGAAGTTGCTGCGGTACAGAAGGTCTCACCGATGTACTGGGCCAGTCCCAGTTTGTAGATCAGCTCCAGCAGATGACCGCCGTGATTACCAACCACCATCTTCTTTAACTCCACCCAGATCCGTTCCCCTGATATGCCCGCCAGTCCACGGCCGTTTTCTTTGATGGCGACCAGCGTCTCCGGCTCGTGGTCGTCAGGCTCTGGGGCCACCCGGCCGTAGAACCTGTGGTGGGAGACCAGGGTTCAGGTTAATGTCCAGTACTTCTTGGTAGTTCTTCTCAGTTTGTCCAAGGTTGAAATGGTGAAACGTTTTCAAAAGCGCTAAACCAAAAGAACTACCAGGAAGAATGATGACCTGGGTAAATGAGAACCTACACAGACTTAACATCCAGGACCTCCACTTTAGGTAAATCAGAACTAAGGGTCAACCGACTATCGGCTTGGATATTCATCATTTTGCCGATTATTATTATCGGATTTTTAAGTGTCCGATGGCTGATTTGATGGATCAAACTTAAAACAGGTTAGTTTGGCTCTGATGGCAAGGCAAGGCAAGTTTATTTGTATAGCACAATTCATACACGGGTAATTCAAAGTGCTTTACAGAAACAGAAAAGAGAAAAATTAAAACCACACAATTACAATTAAAACATACTCAATAACACATAAATACTAATCAATTTAAACATATAAAAGAGAAGAGTGCAGACAGAACCCTTTCAGTTATTATAGGAGTTATTATATGATGCAGTCGGCTGTCATGGCTCTGTCTGTCCTTCTCTGTGCTGTGAGCATTGTCCCTCCCACAACGCCATCTGATTGGTTAACCTTTCTCTTCTCTGTCTCAATACAACCAGAAGGTCAGTGGATTATAACATGAGCGACATGCTCAGTGCTCATTTATGGACATTTATAAACATGCCAGTGTTAGACAAACACACCGGTTAACTTACACCTACAGTCCACTGACATAGTGTTATCAATGCAGGGACAGTGAAGTGTGTGTGAAATCAGAAGCTGTAGAACTGAGAGCTGTACAACTGTCATCATCTCAGAATATGTGACTTTTTTTCAAGCTTTGAGAGATCCCAAAATTTAGAAAATTACATACCTAGTCAGATCTCTCTCTTTGTTAGAGTCTTGTAAGAGGAGGAGAGGAGTATGATGTTGTTTCAGTCTTTAGACATTAGATGGACTGGCTGGTGGACTCTGGTGTACTAGTGCATTATGGGAATATTTCAATCAGTGATCTGCTGCTGAGCCTGGGAGTTCCTGGATTTAGTTTTGTTAAATAAAAAGTAAACATGCTGAACAGCACTTAAACAAAGTTAACTGTTAGTGTTTGTATAATTTAAATTTTTGACACCAAGGTTTTCATTTTTACAGCAAACAAATATAAGCTTCAAATATTGGTTATCGGCCTTCATGATTACTAATAATCGGTATGGGCCCTGAAAAAACCGTATCAGTTGACCTCTAATCAGAATGTGCTCTTTATTCCCTCTGTAAAACTGTTACCTGCAGGTTAAAAACAGACATGACACAACGCACCTGAAATATCTCAATATTCTCAGATAGTCCTCTTGGATCCTCTGCTCAGCACTGCCAACAAATCGTACTTTGCAGTCCTTCAGGTCTTTGTATCCATTGAAATAATCGTACAAGGTTCCATCAAGACCTGTGAAGAAGAAAAACACAAGTTCAGAAAACGTACCAAGTTCACACACACACACACACACACACACACACACACCACATACATGATGAGTTAATGTTAGTGAGATGTGCTCCCTCAGTACTTGTAACACAATAGGCAGGTTAGAAACTTGATTGACATTGACATTAAGGTTAGTAATTACAAAAAAAACTGCAAAAAAAAAAAATTTACTCCAAAAAACTTCTGTATGATACTATAAAAAAACCCTTCTAATTTAAAAATCTGTGGAAACCTAAGTGCATTAAGAGTCAATATCCAGTTTTACATATTTCAAGGCATCTTGTGTTTGTTTTTTTTTTACATTTTACTTTTCCGTTTTTATTCATCTATTTTCTTTTAAATTTAGTCTGTTGTACATAGGGTTGGGAATCCAGAACCGGTTCTTTTTGAGAACTGGTTCCCAGTAGCTCAATTCCTTGGAATCCATTGCCCGCTTAATGATTCTGCTTATCGATGCCGCTCCCGTGGTGCATGCGTGATGACGTCACACGCATGCTGCATTGTTTTGGTTCACAACGTAGCCGCCATGGCGTCCAGGCAAAAACTCTCTAAAGTCTGTCTGTATTTCAGGTGTAAATGATACCAGGTCTATTTGTTCAAAGGATGAAATCCAACAATATGAGAAAAACATTTGTCCACAACATCACATTCATCTGCAGGAATGTCACGTATTTGATACGATAGTTATTGACTCTTGTGTGCAACAGCCCTCTGGTACCGGTCCATGGCTCTGCTCTACCGGTACTGTGGTGGCTCCAATGTAATTAATTGAAAATAGGAGCAGGAACAGTAGGTAAAACACACTATGTATCAGCATATCAGTCATCTACGCTGTAAACTCTGACCTACCACCGCTCCAACTAGTACTTCACAAGTATTTTACTGCACAGAACCAGAACTGGACCGGTGTCATCTGTTATTATTATTTGCACATACTGTATATGTTATATTTTCTGAGCGGAGATGGAAATATAAAAGACAGTTAATGTAAACAAACCTGTTTGTACTCTTATTCCCTCACCCAATGAGAACTGATAAGCGGAACTGATAATGGAATCGGAATTATTAAATTCTTATAAATTCCCATCCCCAATTGTATCACTGGAAAATCTTTAATGTGTAAAAAGAAAGAAAAACTAATTAAAAGGGAAGTACAAAAAAAATGAAAAGAATGCTCTCCATCACAGCTTAAAGTTCAACTACAGACGCTGGTACCTAAAAACATGGAGTTGATGGTGAGGTCTCTGCGCTCAGCGTCCTTCTGCCAGTCGGTGGTGAACTCCACCTCAGCGTGGCGTCCGTCCGTCACAACATCCACTCGCAGCGTGGTCACTTCAAAGTTCTCATTGTGCAGCTGTTAAACATGACAAACAACCCACTCAGAACCAGGCGAGGGCTGCGGTGTTGTTCTAAAGCACAGGGGTCTCTCTACCCACTCACTCTCTCAGGTTAAGTGCGGTACTTCAACCATCACACATACAGTGAACGGTGCACTTGTTGAACTCCGACATTTGCTTTTAAATAACGGCTGGTGGCGTCGGGTCCAATGTTTCAGCCTGCAAAGTCTACATCCTCATGCCATTTAACTGTCGCTCTTATCAGGGTGCTTATTTGTGGAATCCTACCCCAAAATCCATCAGGAAGGAAGAATAAAACCAGTCATTCATGTGATTAAACGGAACATAATGCAGAGCCGCTAGACGGTAAAATGACATATTTCAATGCCTGTGGTATTCGTGCATTCGTATCTCATGTCACATAAAATAACCACAATTTCATTTTCCTATATATGCAGTTTATTATCCAGGGACCCCTACATATCATAATCACCACATTTTCAATGAATAAATTGGGGTAACGCCTATAAAATGTCACTGCATCCCTTCTTGAAATTCCAAAAACGGGCAAACTTTTTACAGGGCTGGTTATGAAGATTATACTAATATTCTTTATATAAATTCTAAACTATTAAAGCTCTCTGATTTAGTCATTTTCTGTAATGCACAAACCTTATACAATGCAAGTCAACAAACATTACCGGCTAACATTCAGACGTGTGTGGGGTTCGGCTGTGGAATAGTTTTGGGTTTCAACTAAAGCAATGCTCCAACAACATGGTCTAAAAACAATGTAGAGATGATGGGCTATGAAGGTCATGTGGTATTTTTCTTATTTTCTTCTTATGTGTGTGTGTGTGTGTGTGTGTGTGTGTGTTTTGTTTTTTCTCTTATTTTTTACTTTATTCATTGATATTATTCACTAATGCACGTGTACAACTAATTTCTCTGGTATAATTACAACTATACAAGTTTAAAAGTGAAACTGGGGGTGGGAGAAAATAAGTTTTTTTTATTGATCATTTTCATCATTAATGCAACTTAATCTCCTCAAACTGAGAAACAAGAACTGAAAATAAACTAATAAAAAAAGAAAAGAACTGAAAATAAACTAACAAAAAGAAAAAACATTCTGCGCTGTGTCAGAATGTGTTAAGGATCCTTAATACACACATTTTTCCCTGAATCTCAACCATTTTCCCCAGTTTATTGTAAAGACATTTTCTTTCAACTTCAGTTTATATGAAGTATGAATCTTGTGTAGACTTGTGCATATAGCATGATCTTCTTCTCTTTTAATTTTTTTTTTTTTTCCTCAATCCTATGTATGACTGTGTATACATGTATGAAATGTATATGAACAGTATTGATTATTGTGTGTATATGAATAGCCACTGTACATCAAGTGCATGCTCAATATAAACCAAATAAACTACACTAGACTATGTCAGGTGTTTCATGTCGAGTACATCATCTATGACTGAAATCCATTGTTTGTAAGATGGAGCATCCACCTTAAGCCTGTTCTTTGTTATGACCTTCTTCCCAGCCACCAGGAGGATCTTTACAAGATACTGGTCTTCTTTGTGCATTGTTTCTTCCAAACATCCCAGGTATAGAACAAGACAAGTATTTGGGATTACATATCCTGACACATCACAGGGGGCGAGATGGCTCAGTGGTAGAGTTCTCGCCTGCCGCACGAGAGGGTTCGATTCCCAGCCGGCCCCAAGCCCGGTTGTCAGGAAGAGCATCCTGACGTTAAAACATATGCCATCACAGAGAGCTGAGTGAACCCTCTCCCAGAAGTGTTGGATATTCATGCATTTCCAAAAAATATGTGATCACAAAGTCCCCAACATGGCTGTTGTATATTCATCTGTTTACTTTTAATTTTAGGTGTGATGTAATAATGAGTTAGATGTTTCCAATTAAATTCTCTCCATTTAAGTGAGTGTGATGTTGAATGGTGTGTTTGCCACATATTAGACGGGAGAAAATAAGTTTTACTTCTTTTCATTCCCTTTCAGGCTACTAGGGGTGTATATTAATAGCGAATAATTGTATATATTTATGTAAATATGTGGACAGATAATTACGATATGTGGACGTTATGATATTTCTGTTATTGTGAATTTAAAGAACACTGTACATAGAATGCACAAACTTGAAAGAAACCAATCAATCAATCAATCAATAAATAGTTTATATCAAATAACTTTTATGCAAAAGCAGCTACTTCCCCTCGGACAGGGTTCTTACTCTGGCTGTAATGGTCCCGTGCTTCTCGCCTTTATTATTGATCATCCTGATGCCTGCCGTTTGGAACATGTGCTTCATCTCATCCGGGGTGGCGGTGGTTGCAAAGTCTACATCCTCAGGCCGTTTCCCGGACAACAGGTCACGGACAGCACCTCCAGCGATCCTCAGCTCATGTTGGTGCTTCTCGAAGAGCTCTAGAAAAACCAAACACACAGAACAATAAGTGGACGATGCAGAGGTTGGTCTCAATGAACTGATCCCTCTAAAAATTCAGTTACAGTGATTTGGATTTGCATTGAATGATTTATTGATTGATGGGTTTATTTTGAGCTTGTGCACTCTATGTACATACATATTATGTTTAGTGTTGTTTCAATTCACAATAACAGAAATAACAAAACATCCCCATATTATATACATATCATTATGTGTACACAAATATACATAAGTATGTACAATAATTCACTATTAATATACCCCCCTTTTAGGCCAAAAGGGAGTGAGAAGAAGTAAAACTGATTTACTCCCACCCCCAGTTTCACTACTTTAACTTGTATGGTTGCAAGTATTTGTATTTGTATTTATTTATTTAGCAACAGGACAGTGTGTGTGGGTATTAGTTACAAAGAACAAGATGTGTACACCAGATTTAGCAAAGGAACCAATTTCCATCTGTTGTCCTGGACAAACAACCAACACAATAAAACATCTCGGTGTGGATTTCAAATACATAGGAAGAAAATCATTCAAATGGGTACATAATTATGCTCAGACAGAACAGTTACAGCCAAATTCAGAATAAGAGCCTTACATTCTAAAAAAAAATACAATGATAATTTTCCTGGGACAAGAATAAAATATGAAAAACACAGAAGAGAGGAGAAGAAAGATTAAAACAATAATCACACATTAGTTAATCAAGCATAGAAAGAAGTGCAAGAGTAAGAACTATTGAGCTCAAAACATCTGCAAAAATTAACCACACAATATACAATTTGTATGTACAGAGATACATACTTGAAAAATTAGTTGTAGACATGCAGCGAAACGAACTTTAACAACAACATACAGAACACAAATGTACCCAATAAAGGGAAAATTGCTAATAAAACACAACCAATTATAGGCACCAAAAAAATGTAAATAATGTAAATATATGAGGTAAATGTCAGTGAATACAGTAAAAAATAAAAGAAAAAAACAAGCATTAAACTTTAAAATTCTGTGAAGCCCTGTGATGCAATTTTGTTGTGATACTGGGCTATATAAATAAAAATGTATTGGAAAAAGATAGTACTCATCTTTCATTTGAGTAAACAGAAACACTGGAGCAAAAAAACACTGCATGAGTAAAAAGTCCTGCATTCAATGTGTTCAGAATGTGATGTTTAGTGACACCTAGTGGTGAAGTTCCTCATTGCACCACTCTACCTTTATGTCTGGGTGTGCAACAAGGACAAAACTGTGATTTTGACACTTCTGAAAATGTTGACAAGTTTTTAAAAAAAAAAAAAAAAAATCATAATCGAAAGGTGGTCCTTTTTTTAGAGGTAGTTTAAGCGTTAGTTTGCCAAAATAAAATTTACACAAAATTATGTGTATTTTTAAAAATATGACCAAAGAACACAAAAGTGCATCGAGTTGACTAAAGGCCCAAATGCACGTTGAAAAAAAGCCGTAAAATGAACCTGACGGCGCCCCTCCAGTGGACAGATTCTGTACCAATGACAGTGTTTATATTCTCTAAATACGTCTGCGTTTCTTTTATTGATACTCCCAGTCTGTAAACATATAAAAACGCACATATAAGTGTATTTAACTGCCCAACTACAGCTTTGTTTCCACTTTAACTGTCATTTCCAACGATTGTGTTCGTGTCTCACCTGCTAGTCCGTTCAGCCCGTCCGTGAACAGACTCTGGAACTCACTGGTTTTCAGCTGCATAGTATAAAGACTTCTCCAACAGAACCGTGTCCTACCAAATAGACCAGGACTCAGCAATCTGCTCCACATCTGTGAACAGCAGAGGTGTTGATGGAGCTAACTAGCCTAGCTAAACATCACTGTAGTCATGTCTACAACGCACACCGCGTCCGCGTGGACCTGTCACATTGCACACATGTACTCAGAAAACAAAAAATGACGACATACAAACGTGTACGTAACAAATATAACGACAAAAACTGACCTACAACTGTTCAAGAAGGATTTCTACACATACAAAGCGGTTTCACTTCATTATATCTATCACTTGTCAACATTAGAAGGTTGCAGGAAGTGCTTAGATGACACGTGATTACTAGTAGCCAATAGTGTGAGGAAGAGGAACTGACATTGACAGGAGGGTAAAGATAAGTACTGGTCACTTTTTCTGCGTGGTATTAGACTTCAAACTTTTCTTAAAGCGCAGCATTGTCGTTTTTTGCGTATTATCGTTGCATATATTGTCCTCAATTGTATAAAAACTGAAAATAATAATGACTAAAAGCTAACTGTTGGTTTTATGGAAACAACTCATACACGTCCGCCATGTTGAACTGAAAACACCACAACATTGTCTTTTCGTTATTGTTTCTCAATAGAACCGTCAACATGAAAAACAACTTGAGAAGAATTAAAAGATAATAGTTCCATTAAAACGTCAGCTATACCTCCACCATGTCGTGTTAAAAGCCATTTTATATATATTTTTAAAAATGTCTCCAAGGTTCATCTTTTTGCGTCTATACTCTTTGGCATCCTACTTATGACTTGTCGCGATACTTCCATGCGAAGTACCGGGCCATGTTTTCAGGTGTTTTTCCGGGTTCTTTCATCCGCTGTCAGATTAACAACAGTAGACAAATGGCTAAAGTTGAGCTGACACCGCTTAGACCGTGGGACGACTTCTTCCCTGGTTGGGAAAGATTCGCGAAACCAGACGTAAAAGATTTAGCGAAATGGAACAACAGGGTCGTCAGTAATCTGCTGTATTATCAGACCAACTACTTGGCTACGGCCATAGTTGTTTTCCTCGTCGTTGGGTAAGTAGCAGAACCGTTTTACGTCTTAGTTATTTCGTGGCTTTATGTGTTTTGTAGATTTTAATTGGATATAACCTAAATGACCTGATATGCACCTCGATAGGAGAATCCGTGTATCCCAGATGAAGTAATATAAAACTATGTGATGGAATGTTTTCATTGTAAACCATATGGAAGCAAATAAATGAAGCATGTCAGTCTGTGCATCATGAAGGAGATGATCTGAGACTGTTAGAAATACAAATAGGGTGATTATCCTAGAAATTAATGTCTTGTTCTACCGCTAGTGAAGTACAAACGTAATAATAATAGTAATTTATTTATAATTTATTTATATGCAAAGCTAATTGGGAAAAAATAAAATAAGAAACGAATAAAATCTGCACTTACAGTCACTTTTTAGGGTTTGGTAATATTCGGAGAAAATATGGTGACAGTTGTCATAGTTATGCAAAATAATAACAGTAAGGGTCAATGATTTACAGGTGACACAGACAAATATCAGTATAAAATCTATAACAATAGATGTTGGTGTTTTTTGTATTATTATAAGGCTTTTACTGCAGCCTCCAAACCGTTATAGCAGGGGTCTCAAACATGTGGCCCGGGGGCCAAATGCAACCCGCCAAAGGGTCCGGTTCGGCCCACAAGAGGAATGTGTGAAATCCAAAAACTACACAGTTCAGGTTCGATGTACAGACCAATTCAATCTCAAATGGGTCAGATCAGTAAAATACAATCATAATAACCTAGAAATACCCACAACTTACAGTTTTTTCTCTCTGTAAATGGAAACATTTTCATGTCATTTTACTGCATTTACACTAAAACAAACTATATTTCACAAAAACGTGAATAACCTGAACAAATATGCACATTTTGAAATATCTGAAGTGCAAGTTTACCAATATTCTGCTTGTTATTAAATGTATTGTATATTTGTAGATCCACTGTGATCTGTAAAAGATAAACTAAGACATAATATTGTTAAAATT
>JAPTGZ010000022.1:38200851-38212832 GCA_029814645.1 Fowleria isostigma | reverse complement strand
TTCTTTATTTTTTCTTTTAAAATTTTTTTCTTTGTTTTTTTCTTTATATTTTTTAAAATTTATATTTTATTTATTTTTTCAATTGTTTTAATTTTTAAAAATTTTGTTTTATTTTTTATTTAAGAAAAAAAAATACAAAATTGTAATAATAATAAATTTTGTAGCCACTGGAAAAACAAGATATTCCATGGGTAGAACTAGTAACATATACATGGGTTGTTCCTCGTAGGCGTTCAAGGGGGAAAGAGTTAAGACCTGCTGTCTGAATGTAGCCTAAGTGTTCAGGCCTTGCCCAAAATTGTGCTCTGAAAATCTTCACATCTTTTCAACATTAATAATACGTACACTTAGATTCAACCAGCAGCAGTAGCATTACTTTAGAAAAACTACCATGTTAGAGTGGTAGAGAAAACCACTCTGGTAACCCATGTTGAGGAAAACAGAAAGTTAATGTAAAAAAATAAGAAAATAAATGAATACACATCTTTGCGATATGAATATTACACACTCCGTTATTGTGATAACAATATTTTTGCAATATATTTCCCAGCCCTAGTGTCGGTGTCCAGTATTCCCTCCCAAAAACAAAAAAGTCTGCATAACACTCCATTAATGATGAACAGTGAGCTTCTATGTGGCCTCCATCTCTATTGTCTACCACAAAACACCCACACAATAAATCCAACTCAAACATTTAGTCACTGGGGCAAAGTATGGAAACGCAAGAAATAATCTAGCAACAGGAAACGACTGGAGGGGTGAAAGATTGAGGTAGGGGGTTGTCAGTTTCTGTACATATTCACAGAAGGTTCCAGCGTGTCTCTTTATCCCTTCTGGCGTTAAACGTGTGAAAAACTCACATGGGATTTTAAGCGTTGAGTAGTATTGATCACTATGGATCCAAGGCTGTAGGGTACGTCTACTGCAGGAGCACGGTTGTTTTTTTTTTCCAGACTCAAGACCATGTACGGCTCTATTTGTGCCTGAGAGGGTAATAATAGTAGCTTATACCCATTCACCCACCGACCCCTCCCTATTTTTACCTTCAACACACTCTCGGTGTCAGAGTCTCATGCTGGTCATTAGTATTCGGGCTTTCAAACAGCTTCTCCACATCACCAACTCACACCTCTCCTGATGTGTGTACATGCATTTAAGAGGAAAATAGGAAGAGCTAAAGAGGGAAATGGATGGACGGATGGATGACTAGATGGAGAGTGGTGCATAAGGAGGATAATTACAGTGAGGAGGACCACCCCCTCCTCTTCCCTCTAGTCCAAATCCCGCCAGAGCGCAGGAAGAGAAAAGGTGAACGAGGGCTTTCGCTTTGTTGTTATTTTCATTTTCTCAGCCTCACAGCAATTACATCCCAGACTGAGGAGGAGGAAGATGAGGAAGAGGAGGAGGAGGAGGCGGCGGTGAACACAAACACTAACTGGGGGATTGTGCTTTTGGAGTTAACGTACATCTGTCGGTTCGGTGTCAGGTTGTGGGTGAACCCGCTAGGAGGCAGGTCCTCGATATATCACATGTACACCTCACCTACCCAGGTTTTACTTTTACATCACACATGTTAGAGGCACTTAAAAAAATCCACTTGTTGTGCAAAAGTAACAGAAATAGGTGTGTGAGGAAACAAATCTGGTACGTTTTGCTCCCTTAAAAATTTTTGTCACCCTTAAGTAGAGTCCAGCCTTCATATGCACTGTTAAAAGTCGTCAAGAGAGAATTAACAATTTAACACTAAGAACTATATCTGTGGTGACTTCCAAATCAATTTTCCTCTATATTTAACCTTTCCTAAGTGATTTATCATGATTTTCCTTAAAATTATCCTCTGCATTTTGCTTTTTTTTTTTTTTTTAAATCTGGTATTTTCCTACATTGAGTTCACTAATAATGTAGATGATCAAATGTTATTATATCACAACAGGAAAAAAAATTGATGAAAAAGTGACCTTTTCAGTAAAATATATCATTAACTGTTGTAGCGTGGACAGGGATAAAAGGGGTCAGAAGTGTTCTCTTCATTTTAAAAGGTTTATTTCTTACAAAAAAAAGTTAATACAGATATCCGGGTTCCTCTCACTAAACTGTATGCCTGCAGTAGGCAGGTCTTGCAACAGCGAAAGCTGAGAAAAGAACACCTCCCATCTTTTTCCGGCTAATTTTATTCAATTCTGTATTATATAAAATGTCCCCCTCCCTAGGTCCAATCAGAAGGCGCCAGGCCTGGCTGTACATAAGAACAAGTGTGTCTATCCAGTGTCAGTGAGCCAACTGCATGGGTTTTACTGGCCAAAGCATGTAGTAAAAGATGACGGATGACATCCTGCAAATAGTCCAGTAGGACCTGCACAGAGGCTTACTTCAAAAGACAAGTACAGTAGATTGGCACATCATCTGCAAAACAATGAAATTGGATATTGTGCTTTCTAAAGTGGAACTCATGGGCAGCATATACAAAGAAAACAAGATACATAACAGGACCCTGAGGTACCCCAAACCCTTCAAATTCAACTGTTATTATATCAGAACAATGAATACTGAAGAAAAAGTTACTTTTTCAGTTAAACAAATCAATAATTAAACATAAAGACAAGTGTGTCATTGATCCAACTCCATGGGTTTTACTGCTGAATAAATGTTGTAGAAGATGACAGTGTTTCCGTGGTAACTACAGAGCCTCTGAACATCCAAATGGGTTATATCCAATGACCATTAAAAGATGACAAACTGCATTTTACACCAGTTATTTAGATGTACTGATAGGGTTAGTGGATCAACAGGTATTAAACATTTTAGCTCAGTGGATGTTTTAGGTCTTTGAGGGTTAAAATTAAAATAATAATATCACACATAACATATTTTCCTTATATCATCAGGACTATGTGAGGAACTTTTATTCATATGTACATGTAAGTGTATTTTCAAAACTACCACGTTAGAGTGGTAGAGAAAACAGCTCTAGTACCCCATAGCATGTAAAACAGAAAGTTAATGAAAAAACAAAGAAAATAAATAATTCCACGTCTCAGTGACTGAATGAATGATTAAATATTGTACATTCAGTTTCTGTAATATCAATATTTTTTCAATATTTTGTGCAGCCCTACTTATTCTATCTCTAAAACAGGCTTTAGATATACAAATATTTAATTGAAACACAGTGAAACTCAGCACAAATGAGAACGAGGCAGAACCCTGTTTCCCACTGTGCCTTTTCATGTGTTTTTTTTTTTTTTTATTATATTGTCTGTCCTCAAAATAAGTGGATGATAATTTATCACCAGCTTATTGTTTTACCTAATTTGTATCGGCTGTTATACCAGAAAAAACCACACAGTGTTAGAAGTGTGATTAATTCAACACTAACGTTCCCCAGGGACACTAGGCTTTTACTCTGAAGTGCCCCGGTCAATAGTCGCTGATACACATGAGTAACCTATAAATCCATCCCTGTGTCAATTATTTTAATAATTCATATGGAGGTTGACCTGAATGTGTGCTCGGAGAGGATGGTGAACACAAATCGCCGAGCGTCTGTCCTTAAACAAATCGCCGTTTGTCTTAATGCAGTCTCTTTTATCTAAAACCAGGTCCCAGAGGGAATCAGGTCTCCAGGGTTTACAACTGGTGTCCTCTAGCACTGCTGCCTTTACCATTTGCTTCAAGTGTTCTCATGAGAAATAAACCCCCCCCCAAGCAAATCTGAACATCATTTGTTCCACCAGAGTGCCACTTAAAAGGATGACATCCCTCAGAAATTCAATAAAAAACAGTTAAATATTTGCTACAGACTCTTTGCACATGGTCTTCTTGTTTACAACACTCACATGCAGGATGTTTCACAATGTCTGAGTGTAAAACTGAGTCCCAGACTCTTTGTTTTACTCAGGATGTCCTGTCTGCGAGGACAAAGCAGACGTGAAACAAGGAAAAAAGATGTAATGTAGCGCCTGTTCAACGCTGACTCGACTGCAGCCGATGAGGAAGAGGCTCGGAGAGAACTTTACACTGATTACTTCACAGACGGCGAAGAAAAAAACCCAAACACAGTAAAATATAACTAGGACATTGGGGTTTTTACAAACCCCAATGTCCTCTTTACTCACACATCTCTTTTGGACCTGAATTGATTCCTGTCACTAAGCCTATAGATTACTGTTGACCCACAAACACATGAACCACAAAATACTCCAGATGACCCTGAATTAGGCCTCCAGCTGTAAACCTATTTACATGGACTGAAGTGTTAATCCACTACATACATGTTTTTCAGATTCTGACAGTGGATCAACACTCCGCCTACAAATTGCCTGTCATTTAAAGGTTACGTAACATTTCTACTGTTAAAATTATCAATAGTGTTTGGAAATAAAAAGATGTGAAGTTCTACCAAAGATGCAAATGTATTGGATTGTCCAAATATGAAGTAGAGGTAAATTGATATATCGGCTGGCCAATATATCCGGCTGACATATTGAGTTTTTCAATATTAGCCATTAGCCTTAAGCTGGATTTATTCTCGTGTGGATGTCAGGCATTACTACCTACGCCCTCACTTCGGACAGCAGCACATTGGTCCACAGAACCTTGACGTTCACCTCTTCCAGATCAGAACTACATGGCACAATGGCGCAGAGGCAACGCAGATACAACGCCTCCTGGTTGGTCAATGATGGTGGTATATGATCATGTGATGCCAGGACTATTACAGCAAAAAATGTTGTGAGGTTTCACTGTATATAGTTAATTTGTGTTCATTACTTATTTCACTTTTGTTCTTGTCTGTTACTCTTTGGTCGTGCTAAACCTGTGTGATTATGCATTTCAGTATTCCGTGTCAATTAACCTATTTTCATTCAGTGGTCGCGTGGCCCATCTCCAACGTTGTCTCTTTCTCCATTGCTTAAGCTGGAATATTTTTAAAAGAACTATATGTTCATTGGCTTCTACAAGCTCAGGAAGACACTGCTCCATGTCAGCCGCTATCAAACCAGGAAATGCCAACCAGAAGATATGGAAACCATGGAAACAACATCACAGAGTGGAGTTTCAACTTTAAAACCTGCCAATTCCAGCACTACTGACACCTTCCAATTTGGAGGCAAACTACAACACTTTCTCAAAGCGCTGCTGCTACAGTACACTGGAGTCAAAAGCACACTGTGGCAGTGGCAGATACGGTGTACCTACATAACGCAGAACTACGCGCAATGATAAATCCAGCTTTAAAGGTGCAGGTGACTTGCATCATCAATTTTTCATTAGTTTGTCAAACCAGAGTCATAGCCTAAGTATCACAAATCCATAAATATTTCCATGATTATGCACCTGAGTCTCTTTCCTCAAAGTGAACAATTTTGAAGTGAACTCCACCATAAAAAATTCTTGTGTTGGCCAGAAGGTCACTCAGGTATTTTTGGAAATTTGTTGCTGCCTGCATTTTGGGAAGCAGAGTTCCACACAGAGAAACCGCTGGTTTTTGCATGGTCGACATGTTTGTTGTTGCTGCTACTGTGGCTGCATGGACCTCCAGCTGAACTTCAGCAAAATGGAGACCCTCATCATTGCTATCATTGGAAGTAACATCCCAGGGATCAAACAACACCTCTGTGACCTGGACCATATGATGAAGACAGACCTGAGGAATCTGGGTGTCATCTTTGACCAGGCCATATCTCTAGAGCACCACTCCAAACAATTGGTGAAGAACTGTTTTTCTAAATCCAAAACATCTCTAAACTCAAATCCATGGTGTCGTATAAAAATGAACTGGAAATGATCATCCACACATTTGTCTCTTCATGTTTGGATTACTGTAACAGCCTTTTCACATGTTTAAACAAAAAGAAGCTGGCTTGCTTACAAATTGTCCGGAACTCTGCTGCGAGGCTTCTGACCCGTGCTAACAGGAGAGCCCACATCACACCTGTTCTTAATCTCTTCATTTACTCCCTGTTTTGTACCATTTCCACTTTAAAATCCTGGTGCTCACCTTTCCAGCAGCCTGGTCAGGCTCCTGTGTATGTTGCTGCCCTTATCCATCCCTACAGCTCAGCTAATAGCCTGAGGTCCACAGGGCAGTACCTGCTGACGATCCCCTCACTCGTTTTAACACTAGAGGTGACAGGTCTGTTAAAGCTGTGGTGCCACACCTCTGGAATGACCTCCCTCCGCATCTACAGTCCATGGACTCCATTAAGACTTTTAAAAAACATCTTGAAACATTCTTGTTTAAGGAGGCATTTTAATCCAAAACTGACCTAAGGCTGAAACAAATTGACTGCATTTAAGGTATTTATTGCATTTTAGTTGTATTTTAATTGCATTTTAAATGTATTTTAAGATGAGACACTACAAGTGAATAGGGCAAAATCTGAAAATAATAGATATCACCATGAAACTTCCTCAGTTTATTATTTACAGAAGTATGGAGAAATTTATTACAAGTTTTTAAAATGTGTATGTTTAATTGTGCAGATTGGGCATTATCTCATTAAATATGTATAATTTTGCTATATTTCTGATAGATAGATCTAAACATATGATAAAGCCAGGTGCAAAATTATTATTTTTTTCTATTTCGTTTACGCACAAGGTGAAAACAAAAATACAGAGGGATTTTAGGATATCTGATATCTATTACCTAGGAAATTAAAATATATCATCCATAGTTTTAAAGAAATGGATTTTTGTCAATTTTTTTAATTAAAATGTCACATAAATCAGGACAGGAATGATTAATTAACAAAATCATCTGTAAATATCTTCATAATACTGCTGTGTATAAGTGTACAGTTTGGTGTACATAGGTGATACCAGTCATGACAGACTTCAGTAAACAGACAAAACTTAGCAAGTCACATTGGAATGCTAACTTCTTGGTAAATTTGGGAGAAACTTACTACCGCAAGTAAACAAACTGTAATAAAATAAACATCTTAATGTATATTTAAAATGTTTTCTTTATAACAGCTTGAAAGAATACACATTTAAGGAGTAAACTAGCCCAAAATCTCAAAATTGACCACTGCATTAAAAAAAAATCAATGTTTTTGCCCGACGTGTCTTGCCTTTATTGTTTTTAATTGTATTTGCGCTGTAAAACACTTTATGACTCCTGTCTGTGAAAAGAACTGTAAAAATAAAACTTACTAAATTTACTCAGTCTGTGAATACATAGGGTTGATTCGTTGGTGGTTTTTGGTAGAACTAGGTGTGTTCTGGTACCAGACTGACCCCTGCTGGTGAGAGTTTGGAACATCAATACTACACAGAACCACTTTGAACCTTTCGGCTTGGATTTGTGTCAAACTCACACACTTTTAACGCCTTTTTTCTGGTGCTACATGCAAAACAGTATTGATTTTAGGATCACCACCTGTCACTTGCTGCACCTCAATAAAGAATTTGATCTCTTCTCTTTTCAGAACCAGTTGGGCAGGAACTTGTTATCTCACCGAGGTGTACGACCTTGCATGACAACAGTATCACATGGCCCAACTGACAAACTCATTCTAATCAAGATCTGTGTGTATGTGTCTGTGTGTGTGTGGGGGGGGGGTGGTCAAAATGCTGATGGACAACTCCGAACACAAAGGTGGGAACGACTGTCGAGTCCAGGTCACACTGGCCTGAAACTGACTGGATGACTGTTGTTTACTCTGGTTCTCTGTCAGGGATGAGGTTGTTAATGGACACCGTGGGCAAATGACATGTGTCTGTGCAAAGTCAAACAGCGGCGGCAGTAGCGGCTGTGGTGGTGTTGGAATATTCTGCGGTGTTAATAGCTTTATTGAATCAGAAGCGCTGACCCCATTAAAACCCAGCTGAACATCCTAGACTAAAGTCAACACAAAGCCCCGCTTGCCTTTGCAGTTTGTGCGTCGGAAAGCGAGAGTTTGCATGAGTGTACGAGGTGTGAATTTACAGTCAACCTACACAAACCAGGCCGGTGCTTTTGTTCTTGTATTGTGGTATCACCAACACACCTGGGTTTCCTCATTCCAGGCACTTACAGGAAATGAAACGCAATAAAACAGAACATACCGTGCTTCTTTTACTGCGTTATATCTACCTTTACGACTCTGTTTGGACGTCCTACTGGGGTTTTTTAGAGTCAGAGGTGACACAAGACCCATACAGGATATCACATGCCGACCACACATTGTATGTTTTGTATAGGGAACAGGATATTCACACAGAGCAGCTGACCACAGAAAGTCAGAAAAGATAGAAGAGACACATGGATTTTAGACCAGACAGTTTCTAGTCAGTCCATTCAGTGCATCCCAGGTACCACCAGCGTCCATATTTACTTTCTTCCATATATTCTAACTTTTACTCCATACATTCCATGCTTTATGCCATATATATTGACTTTCTTTCCACATATTCTGACTTTCAATCATATATTTGATCTTAAATCTAAATATTCTCATTGTATTCCATATATTCTCACTTATATTCCATACATTTTGAAAAAAATGGTCCAGATGGGTCTTCATTTTGACTTTTAATTCCACATTTTTCAATCTTTATTCCATTTTTGTAGGGTTTTTTTTATGTATAGAAACTTTAATTCCATATATTACATCTTTCATTCCATATAGTCAACGTTCGCTCCATATATTAAAATTTTATTCCATTTATTCCAACTTTTATTCCATATTTTCTAATTTAATCCGTACATTCAATATTTCCCTCTATATGATATAACATTTATGGCATATATTCTCACTTTTAATTCATATATTTGACATTCACTACATATATGCCCACTTTTATTCCATATATTTTGACCAAAGTGTTCCAGCTTGGCCTTCATTCTGACTTTATTCCATATTTTTTTAGCTTTCTTTCCATATATAGAGACTTTAATTCCATATATTACATCTTTCCTTTCATATATAAAAAAAATTGCTACATACATTTGAATTTTATTCCATATATTCCAATTTTTATTCCATATTTTCCAAATTGAATCCATATATTCAACATTTCCCTCTATATAATGTAACTTTTAGTCCATATATTCTCACTTTCAATTCATATATTACAATTTGATTCCATATCATATATTCCAATCTTTATTCTATATTTTTCTTATTGAATCCATAAATTCAACATTTCCTTCTATTTATTAAAACTTTTATTGCATATATTCTCACTTTCACTTCATATATTTGACTCTCATTACATATATTCCAACTTATATTCTATATATTCTGACTTTAACAATATATATTTCTACTTTTATTCCATATATTCTGGCTTTTGATCCATATATTCTGACTTAAACTCTTTATATTTCCACTTATACTCCATATATTCCTATTTTATTCCACATAAATACATTCCTTCTTTCTTCATTCTGCAATAAATGTCAGAACTAATCCTTCACATCTCCAGTTCTTCTGGACAAGCAGTGGTGTTGTTGACATGTCAACATCTGAAGAACCAGCTGACATCAGAGAAAGAGCACAGGTGGAGGACATGTAGGATGTGGATCCACTCAAAAACAACTCATTTACCAGGTTCAGATCTTCTCTTGTTAAGACAATAAAGTATGGAAACGCGTTTTCTATTTGTCAACAAAGAGTAAAAGAAGCAAATAAATGTAGAAAACAATATGTAGCAAAAAGAATTTCAGTTCCAACGCTGATATTTTTTTATCCAAACTCTGCGTAAAATGAGTTGAATGTCTGTGATAAAGAGACGTTTCCTACCTTGTGTCTTTTGTTGCGATCGCTGACGCGTATTGTCTGAGCGCAGCGCGTCTCCTCCGGGTTCCACCGGGTCACTCACATAAATCCACCTCTGATTCACACAACAACACCGGCTCCGTTCGGAAGGTCCCGGAGCCGGTTCGGAGAGAGAGAGAGAGAGAGAGTTCACCAGAGAAAAGTCCACACAGGGAAGTTGTGCTCCATCGTCCGCCGGCTCCTGGTGGGACAGACCCGGACGGATGAATCTCCCTCTGCCGCTGCCCGTGCGCGCTGCGCTTGGCCAATGGACGCGCTCCCACTGCTGCGCAAACGCACCAGAGCGCAACGGCTCCGCGTCCACATGTCAGTCTGGACCTCATTTAACTGAGCATCACGGAGCCAGGCCGCAGAGTTTCACTGCATTTGTTTCTTCTTCTCTTTCCCTTCATCGTAAACACAGAGTAAGAAGTGTTATTCATGGAGATAAACTGTTGGACGATATATTTACCTTTTTTACTAATGCAGATTATGAAATTTATTCCCATATATTGTGATTTCCACTCCATACAGTCAGCTGTAGTTCAATATATTGAACCTGCAATTCCATATATGTGACTATTTCCATGTATTCCGTCTTTCGGTCTAGATTCTGTCATTCAGTCAGGGCCGTTTCTAGCTGCATGGGGGCCCTAAGCAAAATTGCTGTTTGGGGGTCCCTAGTTTGTCAAACTACCATGAAGAGATTTCTAACCCTTTAGATCAGGAGTGTCAAACTCATTTTAGTTCAGGGGCCACATTCAGTCAGATTTGATGTCAAGTGAGCCGGACCAGTAAAATAGTTTTCATTTACAAACTTTTCATCTTTTTAAGTGCAATAAAACAAACTATCTTTTCACAAAAAAGAAGAATAACCTAAAAAAACTGAAATTTTGTAAGAAAAATAAATGCAATTTTACACACAATGTTACACAAACATTTACTAATAGGCATAAATTCTTAAAATAGTGTATAATTTTCTTTAGACATTTCAGCTTTTTACATTTGACTGTTAAAGGATCGTTGGTAAATATGATTTTTTTTTTTTATAGTGTAATGTTATTTTTTCATTTTAGACCAAGAAGAAAGTTTGTACTTGTCATTATTTATAGATTATTATGTTATTAATTTACTTGAGATCACATAGGTCTGTATTTGGCTCCTGAATTAAAATAAGTTAATAATTTTAGTAGTTCATAAATTCATGTCATGGCCCACGTTGGACCATTTGGCGGGCCAGTTTTGGCCCCTGGGCTGCATGTTTGACACCCCTGGTTTAGGTGGTTGACTAAGATGACACAATTTATTCCACTTCATGAACAAAACAGGCTACAGTTAAAATTAAACATCCTAAATGGAGCCACTCATGCTTAGTTAAACTGATGAAACAACATAAGGAAAACAAGCCTCTATATGTTAATAAATAAAATAGATTTTGAGTGTTTATAAAAAATGTTGACTTTATATAAGAATCAACTGCTGAGATAACTTATTTTTGATGCCATTACGGTGTTTGTTTGGTTTAATATTCTCACTAACAGGAATGATAGGTGGGTAGCTGTCAATCATTCCCTTCATACCTGTTGGCGGTGCGCTACGTCACTAAATGTGCGACAGCGAATATGAGCTAATAATGACACAAAAACTCCAGTCACAGCTTATCATTACTATTTATTTTATATCCTACGTTTATTTATTTATTTTTTTAATAACAAGTATATATGGAATGTAATAAACACATGAGATATATACAGATATAGACAGGACATTTGAATTCTCCTCAGACTGAACATATAGGGCCCCCTGGTGGCTTGGGGGTCTTTAGCATTTGCATAATTCGTCTACACAAGAAACGACCCTGCATTCAGTCTGTATATGTCACCCTTTATGAGTTCATTCCATATATTCTGTCATTCAGTCCATATATTCCCATGTCTATTCTACTTATTCTGACTTTTCATTCATATATTTCCCAATTAGTCTATGTTTTCTGACTTTCTTTCCACATTTTCTGAATGTTATTGCGCATGTCCTATTTTTTTCCTTCCACTTTTATCTTGTTTTTTGATACATGTTTTATAGTTTCATTCAATTATTCCAAAATTAATGTATTTTGATTGTAATTCCATATATCAACAGTTTTATTCAATTTTCAATCTTCTATCTATCTATCTATCTATCTATCTATCTATCTATCTATCTATCTATCTATCTATCTATCTATCTATCTAT
>JAPTGZ010000022.1:38071105-38081671 GCA_029814645.1 Fowleria isostigma | reverse complement strand
AGAATTCTAACTTTTTTCTCAGGCAACCCTTTTTGAATTCCAGGCAACCGCACATGGGATCCCGACCCCAAGGTTGAAAAACACAGTCTAAATGTATATTTTCAATGTTTTCTTTATATCTAAACTTGAAAAAACACACATTGAAGGAATAAACTAGCCTAAAATCTCAAAATTGACCACTGCATAAAAAAATCAATGTTTTTGCCTGCTGTGTCTCAACTTAAACCAGTTAATTTTTTTTTTTTTACACTAGCTTCATATAACTCACAGTGGAGTTCAAGAGAAACCTGTTATACCCACAGTCCTCATGTTCCCGCCAATTCTCTTCCAGAGTTTGAGTCCAAACTGTTGTTTTGCATTAAACACTCGAAAAGTCCTCTTGCTGAGATCTTGTTTTCTTTTACAATTGCAGCCAAAAGAGCCAAATCTATAATTTGAGCAGCAAAACGTGATATCCCCCTCGAACGCCATCGCCTGCTTCATGAGGTGTAAGTGATCTTGAATCCATTATTTATGACCTCCTTTTGCTACCATTACTCTGAAGAGTGGGACCCTGTTGTACAAACCGCTGTTGTGCTAAACAGTTCTCCTGCAGGAAAAAAAAAAACAAAAAAAAACAGAACAGCCACTCGTGCACTCACACTTCAAATCAGCTTTGATTAATGCTCAGCTCTGTCACGGCATGCAACATTTTACAGCAGCAGCCGTTCACAGGGAGACCCGGGTCAACGCCGAACAACACGATGAGGCAATATGTGCTCCTGAACCGCCTGTGTCCTGGTGACAAGAGGACCCAAGGGTTTATGGACGACATATTAACATTTGACAATATCAATACACTTTTATTGATGGATTACAGCGCGGCGTTTCGTATCCACTCAGCGATGTGTTTGAAGATGAAATGTTACTCCTTATAAATTGAGTCGAGTCCCCTGATGCTATCATCAGAGGTAGGACTGAGCAACAGCAAAAGGAAAATGTCAACATTTATCTTCTAATAAGGGCCAGTAGTGCCGGGTGAACTTCAGACTTAATGACCTAAGACGTTTTAATTTGACTAATTAGCTGATGGAGAATCTGATCCTCATGCAGCTTAAAACATCGGCTAATTAAGCTTCAAAATGTATAGAAAAGTTTAGCTTTAATCTATAAGACATGGCTGTAAAGAGGCCTTTACAGTTTTGTGATCATGCTGTAAAATTACAGGTTGACCTATAATGGATTTTTACAGGAATAGTAAAAACCGATCATCTTACAAACACATTTTAACAGTAATAATCATCATAAATAATAAGATTTATTTCTTTGACACCTTTCAAATCAGAGTTACAACATGCTTTAAAACAGGGGTCTCAAACATGCGGCTTGGGGACCAAATCCGGCCACCAAAGGGTCCAATCCGGCCCACGGAAGGAATTTATTAAATGCAAAAATGACACTAAATATATTAACAAACAATGATGTACAGACTAATATGATCTAAAGTGGGTCAGATCAGTAAAATACTATCATAATTACCTATAAATAATGACAAACAATTTTTTTTCTCTTTGTTTAAGTCTAAAAAAGTACAATTACATGAAGATGCTTATATTTATAAACTATCTTTTCACAAAAAAATGTGAATAACCTAAAATGTGTTCAGAGAAATAAGTGCATTTTTACCAATATTGCACCTGTTATTAAATGTTATGTGTATTCATAGATCCACTGTTTTCTGTAAGTTGTAATGAACATGTATAAATGATAAACTGAAATGTAATATTGTTAAAATTGCACTTATTTTTCTTAAGAGATTTCAGGTGATTCACATATTTAGAGGATAGTGTGTAAATGAAAACATTAACATAATGGAATTTTACTTTTTCCACTGTTATTATTTAACTGGTCTGACCCACTTCAGATCACACTATGCTGAATTTGGTCACTGAACTAAAATTTGTTTGAGACCCCTGCTTTAGAACATATCTGTTAGTATCTTATTACCGTATTTTCTTGAACTAAACTTCAACATAGTAATACATTTCTAAATGGAACAATCTGGATGATCCAACGTCAAACTAGGGTCATTTTAGGTTTAGTTTTTATTTACATTTAGGCCAAGTTCATTACTGTTGCACATTTAAAACAACACAAAGTGCCGCACAGAGTTGTAGGTAACAATAAAATGTATTCTCAAATGAGTAAAAATAACAATAAATATAAGATATACTAAAACTGATAAAAAACAAATACACAATAATAGGATAAGTAGCATCTAAAGCACAACTACAAGGTTAATAAAAATCACATACTTGTATTAAAAACCATTGAAAATTGGTGCATCATTAAAAGATGCCAAGTTTTCACCATTATTTAATTTAATTCAACTTTATTGTTCACTGTAGTGGAAAATTTTCTTCTTTTTTTCTACCAACAGTACCACAATACATGTCCAAGCAATCAAATAAGCAGAAAAAGTAATACATTCATAGTAAATACAACTCCTCCCATTACTTTAGGACAGTTACAGACAATTTCTATTACATTTCCTTATTTTAATAGACTAACAACTGGAGTATGAATTAGAGGTAGACCGATATATTGGCTGGCCGATATATGAAAGCTGATATTTGATCAGTAGTAAAAATGTTGTATGGGTAGTACTTGGAGTTCAATAAATGTTAAAAGACTGCTATGTGTACTTGTATTAATAATTTTATTTATCTGACTGTTCAATTGTATTTTATGATCAATGTGCTTTAAAAAAAAAAATTGGCCTTAAATATCAACTTCGGCCATCACCTGACTAAATTTCTAAAAATTGGTATCGGCCTTAGAAAAACCCATATCAGTCTACCTCTAGTACAAATCAGCCATTAATAAAGGAAAGTTTCTATTAACTGACCAAACAACCAGATGTGTCTGGTCTACACGACCTCGACTTAAGACCCGAAAAGAAAAAAAAAAGCCTGTAGTTAATTAATAAAGATGTAAAGACGTAGCGGCTGTCATTCATGCTAAAATCACCCGTCGTTGTTAACGTCTTGTAATGTCTAATGACGTTGTTTTTCCTCGTCAGATCTATTACCTTGTGTTTCATTTCGATCAGTTGCATCAACTCGGGTACATGTACCAGATCATCGTCTCCCGGTGTTTGTTATCTCATGTGTTATTCATTGAAAAGCTGTTTTCCTGTTTGCTTTCCTGGCGCTACCTGCTGACTTCACATCAGGTCACTTTAACTCGACGCTGCATAAACACACGGAGAAAATTGTGTTGAAATGCATTATTGTATTTTATTCTGTTTCGATGCGTGTGATTTGACGTGTACAATCACGTGCATTCTTAATAAGTTTTCACCAAAACATCTTCAAATCTTGGCCTTACAACAGAGAGTCTTTCTGTTTTTTTTTTTTGTTGTTTTTTTCTCCCTAATGAAATCTAATATTTCACAATCAAATCATGGCATACCTGCAGTGTTTTCCTTTCATTATGTGCCTTGACTGCAATAACACAGATGTGTTCCTGCTGCTTTAACAGTCACACAACTTGATTTGCGCTGTGGTTTTTGCACCATTTCTCTGTTTGTTTTTGGTTTGATTCTAATGCATTAACCCGGCGTAATTATGATTTTTGATGCCTCCTCTGACATCTCAAGAGGTGTCTAAAAACAATCCAAACGTCCGCATCCTGTATCCGCGCCGTAAACGTATCGGGCTTTTATTCAACATTAATACTGAGCTGGGGAAACATTGCACTTCGAGTTCTCTAATTACAATGCAGCTAATGTATTATTTCCTCCCCATGTGGGATTACTTTCATCTTTCCCATTAAGATGCACATTTTGTTTGGATACTCAAATTACAAACCCCATATTAAATCTGACTGTGCAAAAGGCATTGATCATAGCCCCGATAGCTGCACTCCAACTTTGATTTAATTTGCACTTCCATTAATATCTATGAGACGTCCGATTGTCGTCTTGGGCATATTGATGGTATTGTAAGCCCTGCCTTCATATAATGTTCCCCAGCGGCAATGAGGAAATGTTACAGAGAATTAGGCCGAGAAGCAGACTCAGTGGAACTGGCACTGCAGTCGGAAATTCATTACCCTAATAAATAGAGGGGAAAAAAGCACGAATCTTAAGAGAAAATTCTTCTGTTGCCCTCTCTAGCACCACAAAAACACAAAAAAAGGTTCATCGTTTGGCCTGAGAGGGGGGATGACTGGAGCTCGAGCACCTAAGGGTCTTTTTTTGGACCCTGGGAAGCCTATAAAATGGGCTGATGATTCAATAGAAAAGCACTTACTTACTTACTTACTTATCGCCTGTCTGTCACAGCGTTCTGTGGGATCTATGTGGCTGCATCTCTTTGATTATTACGTTGATGAGAATGCAGCCGAATCCCATTAAAATCTTCAGAATAGGACAAAAAAGACGTCATTAAAAAAAAAAAAAAAAAGAAAATACAATACAACTGCAGTCGATTCAGTCCGAGCTAGATAAGTGTCAAGCCAGGCTGATTTCTTATGTTGATTAATGAAGTGCCAAGTGAGTATATGTATTGTTCCCCTCCTTTGTTGAAGGCTTGACATGCTGTTTTCTATGGGGAAAACACTAGTGGAGCCAAGAGACATGAGTTATGCTGTAATTAATGCAATCATGAAGATGAAAATAGCTGTTGTTGCAACTAGAAAACGACAATGAAGAGCGTGTGAACCGAGGAGGAGGAAGATTCATTGTTAGGTGACTGTGTTCGGAGACTGTGGCGTCCTCCGAGGCCCTCTCCCAGGCTCGACAGTGTATCTTTCAGTAAGCAGCGTCGCCGAAACAAATATGTTTTACTGTATTCCTCACTTGCGGGGGTTTTTATTCGAGACATCTGCGAGTGTTGCGGCGGATGGCACAATTTCCCTTTTTGTTTTTCCGAAAGGGGGAGGGCTCCACTTCTCTTACGATTCTGCCAGAGTGATTCATTTGCAGGTCATTAAAAAACTCGTCTTTTGAAAGCGTTGGGCTGCTCAGGTGGCGAAGCCTGTGCAGGGAGACATGTCGTAAATAAAGGCAGCTACATTTCAAATGCCATAAATAGGGGACACCTAAGGACCTTGCATGATTGCAGACATCTAATCATTTAATTTATGCGAGTCTAAAGGAGCCCTCATTAACATTCAAGTAGCACTCATCTGTCTAGCGGGATCATTCCGAAGGCTGCATCACTCTCAGATGGAACATATCTATTTGGGCAACACAGCATGGCTACACACTCAGCAAGCACCTTCTCGCTTCCTCCCTCAATGTCATGAGAGACACAGCATGTAACTCTCATAACTTACAGTGTGTGATTTGTGATCCAACGATTGTGTTGCTCTTAATGTGGAGAACCTTTGACAAAGTTAAAGTCATATTCTCTAGGTCACAGTACGATGTTGTGACTAATACTCCGGATAGCGTCGCAACAAATTATCCAGCCTTTTCTCCAAACGGCCCGGACAAAAGGTGGACTGTATTTGCAGATGATCAACAGCAGCCTTTTGATGAAGACAACCCGACGCTGTGATGTTGATTTTTGAAGACCGTCTGAAGTCTTTGTTAGCACTGCGATACTGTAACACACCTCACTGTCTGCCGAGCAGATGCATGCATGACAGAAACTCAATAATAATTGGCGTGGATTGCTTTTGACACGTGCCGGTTGCTGACAGCTGCTTTGTTCTATGGTCAGATTTCATATTTAACACATCAAAGAGTCGGGATACTTCACACTCAGCTGAGGACTGATAGCGAGTCTGACACATTGCCGTTATGAGAGGAGAGTCTGTCTTTTTCTCTGGTGGAGTATAAAGTCAAGTTACGTTCACTGTTGTCTTTTTTCACTTTTCAGCCACATTAATGTAGTTATGCACCACTTATACCCAGTAAACATCACAGGAAGTGTCATGTTTATGCTTTTAGTCAAGTAATCACTGGAGGCGGGTTCCTGCATCGTGGACACGTATGTAAACTCTTTCCTTTACATGTGTAATCTGTAAACATGTGGAGCTCATAAGTGTTTTGAAGACAACATGTTATGTGCACATGTAAAACATTGAAGTTGCGCAAAATGGTTACAGAGTGATCAATACGAGGACTGATAACAAAGGAGCAACTGCCAGCATTGTACGTCTGTCACACATCTATCGATACTTTAATATCAGCATTTCTGAACCAAACATGTCAATTATATTTAAAATACAGACATTCTCACTGTGTTAGAGGATTTTAGGTCGTTTAGTTTCTAAAAACTGGAATTTAAATTGTGAATTTAATTGAGTTTTAGATGTATGTAATAAAAACACAGTGGCTAAGGCTAGGAAAAGATCCTGATCAGACCCTTTCACCCTGTAAATCCTGAACCCTTAAATAATAGACAGAAAATTCCAGTTTTTTTTAACATGGAGCCCTTATTGGTCCTTCTGAACACCCCCCCCAAAAAAAAAAAATATTATTTTTTTCAAATATCAGTTTCCATGTATGAGTTTCAATTTGTATTTAATTTGATACATCAGGTCTCAATGCTCAAATTATATATTTTTTTAACAAACAAAAACATAACACAGACATATCTAACAAGCTGTTAATTCCAAGTATAAGAACATTTTCCAGTGCTACTATCATGCAGCAATGAGAAATCCACTAATGGAAGTCTAGAAGACATCTTACAGTGTCACTGGAAAAGCCTCTGGTGAATTCTTTACTGCCCACTGGTGGATCATCCATGTACTGCATGTATCTAATTATATACATCAGGTTTTTCAAGGAAAAAAAAAAATCACATTGATCAGGTAGAGGGCTTCAAAACTCATTGATCAAATTTGATACGTTTAGTGTTATTCGGTTAAACCCTAAGCCTAAAACGGTCCATCTGGATTTTTTTTTTCTTATTTTGACTATATAAAGATTAGAAAATATGTTGTTTTTGAGTCTTTTTGCCCATTTTTCCAGAGCACTTACAGCTTTATTTTATTCATTTATCTATTCATTGGGGACAGTGCATATTAATGAACATCTACAAGAATTGCAGATGTAAAAATATGCCAGATTGCAGCAACAAAGCTTATTTCCATCTGTAGTCCCTAGGCAGGTGACAATAAAGACAACTGACAAAAGACAAAACAACAAAAAAAAAACCCACTAAACGTTGAAGTTGGGATTTGAAGGAGGCATATGATTGTGAGTCTCTCATTTGAGTGGTAAACTGCTCTAATATTCAAAAACTAGCAGTCATTTATAATTTATTGCATGTTATAATTCTGCATTAAGGGCTTATTCTCCAGTTTCTAGTATAGGTGTGAGTGAAATTACCATAACGACCCAACAAAGCCTATAAAGTGCAACGTCTCAGGTTTCAGAAACTTCTACAATTTTTCCAATTGCACAAACAGTGAAAGAGTTACAGCCATCCAAACTGCATACGTGCAGTGTGTGTCAGCGATGACACATCAGGTTTTAAAGAGTTAAATGTTCAATAAGGAAGATTTGTGTGTGATTGTTGTGTGAAGTTTGTCTTAGAGTCTTTTCTGCTGATTTTTTTACACTCACTAACATAACAGCTGTCTCAATTGTGTTGTTTTTCTGCAAAAGTCTTTACACCCCTCACTCAATTCTTCAGTGCTTGTTCATCTACTGCAAGTATGTGCAACATGAGCTGCCATTAATGTATAAATACAGTCAGCTCACATGAAAAAATAACCAGTTCCACGCACAACAGAGCTTCCATCACAAAGTCCACACAAAACACACAACCAAGAGCAAATCTTTGGTTTGAAACTTCAAATTCTGTGTGAAACCAAATCCAATATCTTTGTTGTAACAGTTGTACTTGAAAACATGTAAAAATGACAAGGACCGTGTTATTATGTGAATAAGTCTGCGAATCAAGTAGTTGTGGCACCGGTTGATATCAGATGTAGTGTTGACTGTTTGCTTAAATTCTGTGAAGCCCTGTGAGGCAACTTTGTTGTGATACTGGGCTATATAAATAAAATTGAATTGAAAAAATTGAATTGTCGGTCGTTCCCAGTCCTTGATGTGGAAGCACTGGTAAAGCTGTCTAGTTAAAGTGACTCTTCAATAGTTTTTGTTTTTTGTTTGTTTATTATTTTAATTATGTTTAATCTGTCTATACTGGACCTTGAGTCCAGAATAAAGTTGAATTGAATTGATTTAAATTTTGTTGAATTACATACTGAGATTATATTAAATACTTCAAAATTAAGGATCTGTATTTTTATATTTTTTTGTACCATATTTCTATTTCATTAGATTCTAATTATGACAATGTGATATAATATCAATAATTGTCACCAAATTTAAAGTGAATAAAACTCTAATAGTTGGTTTCTATGAGTCACATCAGATAGTCTTATGAGCAGTGGTGTTGAGAACAACAATTCCCATAATACCACATGGTTTAATCATATCATTATGTATTTTGTCTTTGTTTTTAATTGAGAGATCACTAATGGCCAAAATGACATTGTGTTTTAGACATTACATAAGTCATGAGCAGTTAAAATGCTCTAGTGTTGATGTGTGTACAGTCAGAGAAAAAAGACCATCCTATGTTTTTTTCAATTTCTTTTTCATTTTAATGCCTGGTACAACTAAAGGTACATCTGTTTGGACAAATATAACGATAACAACAAAAATATCTCATTAGAATTTAGTTCTTACATCGATATCTATGGCATTGTACTGACAAAAATAGTACTTTTAGACATTCCAAGTTTTCTTTTCTGTCTGTTTTAGTCACAGATTTCACACAGGTTAGTACTTGATTTTATAACCATTGTTTTTGATCACTTTTGGTGGTCTAATAATTTTTTCCTTTGACTGTAGACTAAAAAGCACAAAAAATGCAATAAAATATCCCAAACATAGGCAAAAACACACTAAAATACCCTAAAAATACACTAAAAACACAATAAAGTGATAAAAAAAATCCCAAACATATGCAAAAATACACTAAAAATGCACTAAAAAACACAAAAATATGATAAAATATCCCAAACATAGGCAAAAATACACTAAAAAAACCCACAAAAAATGCAAGAAAATTTCCTAAACATATGTAAAAATACACTAAAATACACAAAAAATCCAGTCTTGGAAAATGATTAATCACCCTATGTTTTCTTCAGTTTCTTGTTCATTTTAATACCTGATCCAACTAAAGGTACATTTGTTTTGTACAAATATAATAACAACAAAAATAGCTCATAGTAATTTTATAACCATTGCTTTTGATGACTTTTGATGGTCTAATAATTTTTTCTGCAACTGTAATTGGGTTCTATGAGTCACATCAGAGTCTTATCAGCAGTGGTGTTGAGAACAACAATTCCCATAATCCCACACGGTTTAATGATATCATTATGTATTTTGTTATTGTGTTTAATTGAGAGACCCCTAGTGGCCAAAATGACATATTGTGTGTTTTAGTTGTTACATATGTCATGAGCAGTTACAATGCTTTAGTGTCGATGTGTGTAGATAGAAAACCAGATATGTAGTCTGTTTTTAGATCAGGATCTGATTATAGAAACACATAAAAACAACATACATGAACTGTGGGGACTGAGTTTTAGCTAGAAAACCAGATGTGAAACCAGTTTTTAGACCAGGAATGATCCATATCTGATGATAGAATCACATAAAAACAACATATAATGAACTATAGTGCCTGAGCTTTAGCTAGAAAACCAGATATGAAACCAGTTTTAGACCAGGATCTGATTATAGAAACATAAACACAACATATAATGAATAGTCGGGACTGAGTTTTTGCTAGAAAACCAGATGTGAAACCAGTTTTTAGACCAGGAATGATCCATATCTGATGATAGAATCACATTAAAACAACATATAATGAACTATAGTGAGTGAATTGTAGCTAGAAAATCAGATATGAAACCTATTTTTGTATCAGAATCTGGTTATGGAAACACATAAAAACAACATATAATGAACTGTAGTGACTGAGTTGGAACACGCCTTGCACTAAGCACGTTTGCAACTCCAGTGACTTTGGAGATGGACAAAATATATCTGACACATTAGCAACAGAAGCACTGGAAACTGAAGGAGAGGCAGTTCAGAGCCGATGCAGCCCTCATTAAGTTTTAGTATA
Source organism: Fowleria isostigma (assembly GCA_029814645.1). NCBI lineage: Eukaryota > Metazoa > Chordata > Actinopteri > Kurtiformes > Apogonidae > Fowleria > Fowleria isostigma. The sequence continues at coordinate 38,071,514 of JAPTGZ010000022.1, read as the reverse complement.
AACTCAGAGAGCCTGAAGGAAAGTGGTGGTATATAAGGGCAGCGTGATGAGTCCCCTCATCAGCCCAGAGGTCCTGCAACACCCCCACTTTATAAGGTGAGGCAAAGCAAGGCGGGGGCCGTCTAATGACTCTGAGTTAAACACCCCATCTGAACCGCATCTCTCCTCTATAGGCAGTATCCAGCAGCATTTTGATGTCTCTAACAAGAACACAATAAATTGTTCCTCATTATTCAGTAATTAACTCCAATGCGCCGGGTCCCCATCCCCCTGCGCCACGCTCTAAATCACCACCCTCCTCCCCTCTTCTCCTCCTGCTACACAGCTCTTTAATTTCCTCTATGCTGTGGGGGGTGGGGGCAAGAAAGGGTGGAGGTGGTGGTAGTGTGAGGAGGGGGGGGGGGGGGGC
>JAPTGZ010000022.1:38044518-38056743 GCA_029814645.1 Fowleria isostigma | reverse complement strand
AATGCACGATGCAAATCCGTGAAGTAGCGAAACCGTGAAAAGTAAACCGCGTTATAGCGAGGGATCACTGTACTAATCCTCAACTTCACTCTAAACTTTTATGCAGGTCTACATGATTAGTAAATTAAAACTTGGAAAATACTTGATTTTCACACAAAATACAGAAGGTAATATTACAATAAATGGTGATAAGGTTGGTTAAATATGGAGAAAAAATTATTTGAGAATGATTTGGCCACAAATGTCCCACTGGGTCCTTATGAGTTAAAATAAGTTGTTGCAGCTAAAACATATTAATCACTGCAGTGATAATCCAACAGAAGGATCTTACCTATTTTTTTTTTACCTATAAACATGCACAATCTAGTTGCAAAAAGGTCAGCTCTGACTTCTGTGCAACTCATTAAGAAAAATGCCCGGCCTTCATTTACATACATTATTTCTAAACTTAGCCCTGTTTGTGAGTGAACTGCTTCGAGTCAAACTATTAGCCCCTATGACATGAGAGAGAGCGTATGCACGGCACAATCAGTCTCTTTTGTTCTGCAGCTCCTCAGAAGTTATTAAGTTGACAACCTATTTCTGTGAAATTTTACACTGTGCTCGGGCTTTTTGAAACGGGTCCCAGTCGTGAGCTAAATAAAGGACAGACGAGAGGACCGCAGGATGAAGATGAAGACCGGGATAAAAAGAAAAGTAGGAGAGAGTGAGGAAAAGAGTATCGCTGACCTGACAGGAAGTCTTTGACAGGGACCCACACGGCAGGTAGCAGAGGTGCAGGACTCTGACACTGAAGCTAAGCGCACAGTCATCCATCACCGTGGCAACTCTGCCTGTCAGTACGGCAAGCCCAGGGACAAAAAAGGCGGTGTCGGGGCAGATGGGAAGGGAGAATGAGGGTTGGAGTCGTCCGCCAGAGGAGCCCAGTCAGAGACAGAGACAGGACAGCAGCCAGGATGTACGCTAACACACACATACACACACATATACACACACACATACTAGTTAAAATAGGGGCTAAAATGTGCATTGACCGATGGCCTTCCCTGTCCCTCTGACCACTCTGCAGACCGGCTGTCTGGAGGAAGTAGATACAACACATCCATCATCACACTCCTCCTGTCTCTGAGACCTCTAGCCAGGCTGAGGTAAAAGTGCATGTGTGTGCGCTAGTGCGTGTTTGTGTGTGAATTTGGCAGGCGGACGATGGGCCGTGTGCGCCTCTGTCCTCTGCATGATTTCCATGAGCGAGGTAGAGACAAAAGGAAGGTCAAGTACATGCACGGAGTCCCGCACTGGGTTCCTACACACTAGAAATGTCAAAATTACATACTTTCAAGACCCTAATTTCCAGATGTATTGGTAAAAAAAATTCAAATAACTTGTGACGTTTGAGTAAATAGTTGTATATCATGCAAGTAGGGATGTAACGATTACCGGTATAATGATAAAATTCCCAACGGTTAGTATTATTTTAATTCTAATTATCATGATAATCGCATTTGATTACTGCACTTTGAAAACTAACAGCGGTACTTAACCCTTGTGTGGTGTTTGGGTCTGTGGGACCCACTTTCATTTTTTATTAAAAGAAAAACAATGAGTGATTTTTTTTTTTAAAGACTTTTTTCTCTCATTTCTTGATTATATTACATTTTATTAAAAAAAAATCGCGTAACACTTTACACTGCAACCCAAAGAAGCCGATTTTATTTTAAAAAACTGAGAAAAGTGGTTACCTTAAAAAAATTAAGTAAATAATGAAATTTCCAAATGCATTAGTAATAACAATTAATGAAAATTTTAAGTACATTTAAGTTAAATGTATTTAAAAATTTCATAATCTTCACTTAAATTCTCCAGGTTTTACTGTAAAGTGTTCCTTAATTTTGGTTAGTTTTTTTTTTAATAAAATGTAATATAATCAAAATAAGAGAGGGAAAAAAATTCATAAAAATAATCAGTCATTATTTTTCTTTAATAAAAACTGAAAGTGGGTCCCACAGACCCAAACACCACACAAGGGTTAAATACTTGTACTACAGATTTGTTTCCATGTGGTTGTATTGTTTTTACATCCACATTACTTTGATTCATGTTGGTGTATACACATTTGATTTATGCCAAAGTAAATATGCTGATATTTGTACATTTTAATCTCAGGTGAACAACGTTTCTCAAGGAAGTACATTGTGTATGTTATTTTATTTGCTTTTTTTCCAAAATAAAACTTGGTTATTGTATTTCAGTGTGTGTATAAGTACCTTTTGAGCACATTTCAAAAATACTGCATTTATAATGGTAACCGTGATATGAAATTTTCAAATCCCTACATGCAAGGTTGTAATAGTTTTGCATTTTAATTATAGTTTAGTTTTGGTTTGTTTTGACTTTTTTGTCTCTAGTTCAGTTAGTTTTAATTAGTTTTTAGAGTGGGTTTGTTAGTTTTTGTTTGTTTTTTGGTTTTTTTTTCCAGATACTCAGTTTTTGTTTACTTTTTATTAGTTTTAGTATTAATTTTATGTTTCTTATATTTTGAGTTATTTGTCAGGTACAGATTCAAAAAGATCAGAGTAAGTAGTGTGTAATAAAACTCAACAAAGGATACCATTTTTTAAAAAATCACTTATTGCTTGGGCGAAATAAAGATTTCCCACCAATCCAAAAGGCTTATGAATTGATTGACAAAAACAAAAATGAAGAGCATTTTATCTACAATTTTAGTACATTTTAGTTAGTTTTGTAAACACACAGCAGTTTCAGTTGGAGTTTTTTTTTTTTTTTTTTTTAATTATTGTTGTTATTTATTTCAATTAACTAAAATGTTTTTTGAATTTTTGTTTTGTTATTTTGTTAGATTTTGATAACAATTATAACCTTGGCCTGTTAGAGCTGGTAATGTTATAAGAACACAAAATGTTACAACGACGCATAATGTTACAAAATAAAAGGTTATAAAATCTCATAATGTTTCAACGGCTCAATAATGGTGCAAATTATAAATTATTGACTCATTTCCAATTTTATAAAATCATTACATGTGAAGATGTTGGGTTTTTTTTACCCAGTTTATAATGTAACAGCTGACACGAAATGTTATTGGTTATAACATTATGTGCAAAAAGTTGTTAGATTATGCACTCAGCATTTTGTATCTTTTTTTACCAGTTATAACATTATGAGTTTTTATAACCTTTTTTTGTAACATTATGCATCGTTGTAACATTATCAGCTCTAACAAGGCCTGATTTACTAAAGGTTTGCACATTAAAAACATGTGCAAACTTGACTGCACAAACACGTTGAAGCTGATCTACTAACAGGACACACCAAGGGTTGTGTCTCTCAAATGGGCAAAATAGCAAACCCATTTAGTGCCTTTACCTTGATGAATATGCAATATGGGTGTTTCTGCCAGAACGCACAAAATTATTGGGAGGACAAAATATAAATGTTTATTTAGCATGGGGAATGTGATTTAACAAACTTGAAACTGATTGCGGTGGCTGATTTTAGGTCTATACTTAGCACATCTGAAAGGCAAGTTTTAACTGGAACAGCTCCATGCAGAACTGGCTGCAGTTGTTGTGGCAAAGAGGCGGGGCATAAACCACAGGGCCTTTGACCAAGGTGTCAGAAAGTGACGAGGTGGGATGAGAACCATTGAGAAACAACTTTTAATGTGTGTGAAGGTGAGTTTGATTCTGATGCTTATGAATGTATAAATTTATTATGGGATGTTATCTCTACTAAGTTGGCATTTGTTGATTCACATTTCAGACTAAACTGTGACAGTTCTGACCTTGTTTGTTGGATTCCAAACAGATCTTTAGTTTAGTTATTAACAACACAAACCGAACAGAAAACGGGTGATTTTTAGCTTCACTGTGACTGTTTTCTGTCTAAAAACAGAGCTAAGCTAACGGAGCAATAATGTAAACTATCAGCTGATGAGGACACTGTGTTATTTTGACCGACTGTTATTTTATATATGGAAGGTAAATGTGATGTGGACCAGATGGACATTCTTACTGAGATGTACTGTATAAACACATCTAAAAAATTTTGGGTTAGCAAAATTTAGCATCTCAGCAAAAAACCATATCAACACTTAAGTCAAGCTGCCCTCCAAAGAGTCAGACAGAATTTATTAAGGGTATCTGAAGTAAATATAATATAATCACTACTCTGATTTGACTGATGATCATTGGTAAACAGTGGATTTAATCTGTAATAAACAACAGCGTATTGGTGCCCACACATTTTCATCTCATTTTCCTTACAATAACTCCTTCCCATCTTGCTTCATATTCATTATTATTATAAACAGAGCTACTCTCCATGTATTAGTGGAGTTAGGTACACCTGGCCGTCTCCTGTTTCAACATTTTAGTTCATTTTAATAAATAAACGTACCACATGCAGACTCGAATTGTCTATAATTAGTGTCATTGTATTCTCAGATGCACAACTGAACGATACACATTGTAGGTTTATTTCAAACAAAGAAGAAATGTTCAGCTTCATGTAAAACAGTTTGGTGTTTCCTCCAGTTTGGCACCCGGTGGTTTCTAGTTTCAGTCTTAGACTACGTTTCGACAGCAGGTCTTAATGCACAATTCAGATTTTTGGGTGAAATCAGATTTTTTTGTGTGCTCATTTATATTACACATTAACCCTGTAAAATCTGACCTGTTAAAACTAATCTTTTTTTTTTTTAATTGAGAGGTTTATTCGCCATTTAACATAATCCAAACCAAAAAAATCGCTGCATCTTTTTGTTTAGGATATATTGTTTGTATCACATTCTATACATTGGGTGGTTTTTTTTTGCAACTCTTTGCTCACAATGTTAACTTTAGATACAAAATTTTATTTTACCAGTAACATTTTGAAAATATAGAGCATTACAGGTATTTTTTTTTTAATTATTTCCCTTGAATGGCACAATAAAATATTTTTCAATATTTTCCAATTTTAACCAAATAACAACATAAATATTTTTCTTAATGTAAATTTTCGAAAACTACCAAAGACTGTCCTACAAAACGTGTGTGCGATGATTTAACGTTTAGGGCCATATTGAAAAGGGAAGGGGAAAAAAAAAAGCCTTTCCAATGGCTGCAGTGTGATAATAATCCACCAGGGGTCAACAAAAACATGTATCCGGTCACATACAATAGCTTTTTAAGGAAGATATTGATCTTGTTGATAAGATAAAGGTCTCAGGCCCTGGTGTAGCAAATATGATACAAATGGTTTATAGGGTTAAATGCGACTTTTATCAGTTTTGAGTATCAACTGAATGCAACCCCGAATACGCAATACATGACCAGGCAGGCACGCTCTGTGTTTACGGAAGTTAATATGTGTTTTTTCCACCGCTCCTCCTCCTCCTGGGACACAGAATTGTGACATTTGTCGCATTTCAATGATGTAAAGGTCGGATAAATGCAACCTGGCCATTCAAACTGAGATCACATTGCAAAATATCACATACATATCAGATTAAGAACTGCATATGAAAGTGGCCTGGGTTGGATTTGTGCTGTTCAAACTGTCTTTAACAGATCGGATACAGGTCACATATGGGCAAAAAAATCAGATTTGGGCCACATTTGCCTGCAGTCTGAACGTAGCCCTAGTGGTAGCATATCTCTGACACCTCCATGGCCAGCTCCAGGCAGTCGTTCGCATCCTTACAGGAAGTGAGCAGACCACAGTCCAAGTCCAAGTACGACTCGTCCTCGCTGCTGGGCGTCGGCGGCACCGTGCTGACCACCTGTTTGTAGCTCGGACAGCAGTGATTGGCCGCTCTCTCACACGAAGCAGGTACCATGAGGATCATATCGTAGAACTGACAGAAGAGACACTTCAGGACGATCCCTGCACAGTCAACTGCACGAGAAACACATAAAAATAGCAACACATTCACACTTCTGCAATAAGCCTGTAGTGAATTATTGTACATATTAAACCCGTATCTCGCGGCATAAATCATGTGTGTGTTAGTAAAGGAGCTGCTGGTATTCACTTTATTTTCTACAACATTTTAAAAGCATCCTTTCCTTCCTTTACACATGCATAATTTAGAAAATGCTTTGCTCCCTCACAGAGACACAAGCTGGAAAGCTGTGGAGACATAATCAATTATCAGATGTCTCTCCTTGATACTACGCCTAGAGCATTTCCAAGTTGTTTTGTGGTTGCAGTGAAACAATGTGCTATGTGTCTTCCCGGCGGCCTTTGCCAAATGGTGCCCCCATGGGTGCTATGAAGCATGAGATCATCAAACGACACTGGCCATAATCAGACACTTACTCACAGCGGACAGTCCTTATGACTTGTGTTAGGAAGTGTTTAGAGGACACATACGTACATGTAACTTGTCATTTAATTATTTAGAATTTTTCACCGGTGGATCTACGTTTATACATTATATTATTGGAATCACGTTTATTCCTAAAAACACTACAGGGCAATATTAGAACGATAAACCTGTGATGACACTGTATGGAAGATTATGCTGTCAGTGGAAACACATTTGTTCAGTTTAACCCTTAGAGGTCTAGAACAGTGTTTTTCAACCTTGGGGTCGCGACCCCACATGGGATTACCTAGAATGCAAATGGGGTTGCCTCTCAAAAGACAAGTCAGATTTCTGAGGGAAAAAAAGGCAGATTTCTGACTTTTTTAGAAGAATAATTTTTTAAAACGTATTTAAAAAGTCTGAATTCTGAGATAGATTAAAGTCAGAATTTTGAGAAATCACAGCACAATATGTTATTTAATTATTAGTAGTATTATTACTATCTATTTATTTGCAATTTATTTATTATTATTTGCCACTTGTCTCTACTAGTATTTTTTTCATATTCATAATAATATACATTATACAGCCTAGATGCAAAATGGTATATCAAACTATTACATGATTAAAAGCAAGTTTATTTTAGCAAAAGAATGTCTCCGTTTTGAATGTCTGGAGTCGCCAGAAATTTGTGATGTTAAAATGGATTCACAAGACAAAAACAGTTTGGAACCACTGGTCTAGAACTATTTATGTGGCATCTTCCAGATTACCTTTAACCTACATTTAACCTTTATTTTTAAACTACTGTTAAATTAGATTATGCATTTTGCATTTTTCAGTGAAAATCCCATGTTCACTGACCATGTAGATTTTCATAAAAGCTCAAACTGGATTCACAAGTTACTATATCAACACTGAAGAAAAAGTGACTTTTTCACCGAAATATATCTTTAATTGAACATTAACCCAGTGTGTCCATCCACTGTCATTAATCCAACTCTATGAGTTTTACCGGTGAATCAAAGTTGTAGAAAATGACGGTGTTTCCACGGTAACTACAGTGTCTCTGAACATCCAAATGGGTCATATCTGATGACCATGAAAAACTGAGAAACTATATTTTACCTGAATTATTTTACAGTCAGGGCCATTTCTAGCGTCATGGGGGCCTTATGCAAGATGTTGATTAGGGGGCTCTAGTTTGTCAAACTACAACGAAGAGATTCTTAACCCTTTATGATTGACTAACATGCCACAATATATTCCACTTCATGAGCAAAACAGACTACAGATCAAATTAAACATCTTAAGTTGTGATTAAATGTTAGAATAATGTACCCACGTGTACTAGTGCATTATATCTGAGGCAACTTCCTCCAGTTGTTCTAAGTAGTTTGAGGCTGAGTTATGATTAGATCATCATGTTTGAGATGGAACAGGTGGTGTTCCCACATGTTTTACTACAAGAAAGAGTATGATTAGTGCCTGTTACTATGAAAAACATCGGATGGGATGTGTGGGATCATAGGGGTTGCTTTTATCACAATTTATTTGGTGACATAACCACCATCATGGCTGGTCATCCTAATGAAATAGCTGCACAAATTGTTTTTATATGTTAAATTATTTAACTTTGTTTTTTATATCATCTTACATAATAAGGATATCTATTCTAATTCTACTTCTCTACTTCAGAAAGTGTTTTTAGGAAATGTTACGAAACTAACCATATCCCTGCTGTCTGTAACTCCATTAATTGCTTAGATTTATATACATTTTCTCATTTCAGGTGGTCAGTTATTATTAATTTATTTAATATCCGAACAGTTTAAAAACATTTACAGTCTGCGCTGTAATTACTAGAGCAGTGAGTCTTCTTTGGTGGCCATTTCTTGCATTAGCGTTTTTAGCTGTCGTTTCAGTATCTAAATTATTCACCCATTTTCATAATTGATTATATGAACTTGATTTAAGCATTCTCACAGCATGGTGAAGCATAAAGCTTGCAATTTGTCAAATTTCCTATTCTGTCTGTGGTCTTTGTCATTAATATTCTGCATATTAATCATCATTTATTTCATCAATATGAATGCTGTTTGATGAAAAAGTTCATTTCATTACAGAGTTTTAATGAGGCCTTGTTACATGTTACTTACACAACTTCAGAGTGTGTTTATCTGGGAGGTTTGGCAACACGCCACTACAGCTGTGAGTGCAGTTAGAGAGCATCAAACAGCTCTGATCAACTCACTTCCCATGTTGCTCGGCTGAGAAGACAGAGAGTCTGTGTTGGAGGAGGCTGCAGAGGACGATCTCCTCAGGTACATTTTCAAAGAGAACAGAGGGGAAATGGAGGCGTCACACTCTCTGGGCTGCTGAGCGTCGGTGTCTCCGTCGCCATCCTCGGGCTTCGTGTCAGCAGTTGCACCGAGTCTCCAGTCGCGGGTGTGAGCCTCATTTTCGATCCTGTCTGTCCAGGGGAGAAAATGTGAGAAGTAGATGAAGTAGATCAACAGGCTGAAAACTGAAGCTCATGTGGAGGTGTCAAAAACTGCAGTACCTAGAGTGTCCACTAGGGGCCGACCATAAAACGAGTCATTCAAATATTTTTTGTATTTTTGTATTGTACAGCACTTTGGCAACCTTGTGTTTTTTGAATGTACTATATAATTAAAGTGGATTGGATTGACACTATTGATAGTGAGTTTATTCCTTTTGCAACATTGACATTATTTTTGTCATACAGCTGCATATGTTAACATTTATAAAGTAACTGAAATTATGTTATGTTGAAGCGTTAGCTGATACACTCTGTCTTTTCACCAACTATCAGGCTCACCTGAAGGCTGTATAGAGAAACAGTGACATCACCCCTTGTTTTCTGAACCGCTGTTTTGAAGCCAGTTATTTATAATTTGATTTAGAGATCTGAAGTCATAAGTGACCATATTTGGACAAAAGGATCAGAGCTGTGAGACTGCAAGGGGTCAAAGGTGAGATAATGTTAAACGCCAGGTTATGACACAGTAAAAGAGTACATTTCAAGCACTGCCCAAAGTTATTTTCTTAGTGGAATATATTAACTCCAATACAGTCCTTATTTGTCTCCTGCAGCTTTAATAAATTCACTTATGTATGTTGTGTCCAGCTTTGCACCTCATCATTTATAGCACTTTTTCTTTTTGTACTCAACACCACTATTATGATCAGTGTTTTAATATTTTAATTCAATGTTAGTTTTAATTTGATTTACTTTTATTCTGTTGTACATCGGTCTATTGCAGCTATCTACCACCCATGGCTCCTGAGTGAGATGTGACTCTTCATCCTCTTTCCAGTGTCGTTATCAGAAAAAAATATCAGGAAATATAGATGTGAGTAACAATTATTTTTGGGCATTTTTGCTATCATTATTGTCAGCCTTTTTTTTTCTTTGGTGTTTTTTTTTTCCAAGCCTACACATGCCAGTAAATACCAAAAAATGTTGCTGTTTTGCTCATTGTGGATGTACAACTTCATACACACCAAAACATTCCATTATTGTAATGAAAGTACAAAGATGAAATCCCAAATGATCACCAACACAGCAGGTTGGAGTAGAGTATTCATCTGCAGGTCAAATGTAGAGAGGGTTAGCTCGAGATTGATTTTTCTTCTTTTAGGTCAAAAATAGCTGTTTATATTGTAAATGTTGTTGATTCCTGGGCTATTTCATCACACTGTGTTAGTACTTATGAAATGAAATGACAATGAATAAACTTGAACTTGAACCCACATCATTTATTTGGCATAAAACATTATTTTTCATGCTAATAGGCCTCTAATTGACTTTTTTGTGTCAGCATAAAAGGCTTTTCACACAGCATTTAACATTACATTAGTGCTCACTAGTGACAATATTTGCTGGTGTTTCACTTTAATTAAATGTGAGATTCTACATTAAAGTAAAAAATAACAGCATGAAAATGTTTATTACCAAAAAAGGTAAACTTCTTGTAATGCAAAAAATGTAGTTTTGTCATTGTGTTGTCAGTATTGGATTGATATTACTGATGCATTATGTGAATAGCATCGTAAAAGTTTTGACCGAGGTGTGAACTATCGTAACATATAGAGTTTTTTTTTAACCTATAAAGACCCAAACAGAAACTGATGACCGAAAGCATCTACTGATCTGAAATATTTAATATCTGTTGATCCCTTAATCCTATCAATACATGTAAATAATTGGTGTAAAATACATTTATTCATCTTTTCATGGTCATCAGATATGACCCATCTGGATGTTCTGAGGCTCCATAATTACCATGGAAACACCGTCACATTCTACAACATTGATTCACCAGTAAAACCTATGGAATTGGATCAGTGACAGTGGTTGTACAGGCTTATTGTTGTATTCAGTTATTGATATCTTTGCTTAAAAAGTCACTTTTTTTTGGCAGTTTTTACTGGTGAAATGTCCAGGGTGTACCCCGCCTTTGCCCTTAAGTATCTGGGATAGGCTCCATGCGACCCCCATGACCCTAGTGAGGATAAAGCGGGTTCAGAAGATGAATGAATGAATGAATGAACTTTAATCTGAGCTTTTCAGACTCAGATTTATTGTCATGCTGCAAAAACATCACAGATGCTGTCACAAAATTAAATGTCAAGATGCACAGCATGAAATGAAAACACAGAATAGATTTTAAAAACACCAACTAAAAGCAACCCATATGTATAATAAATATTTAAAAACCACAAATAAGACACAGTAAAATAAATAAAATAGCATTGCACCGGGAAGTCACTATTGCACATTCTATATTGTGCCAACTATATTTTTGCACTTTTTCCATCAGATTTTATGAACATATACACTGTAAAACATTACAGCCCCATTTCATTATGTCCACTTATTTTTGCTCTTCAACTCAAAGAGCTGAGACTAGTTTTGGATTTTTAATTTAGCTGTTCTAGTTTTTAAAAGTTAAACTTGCATTCATTCGTTGTCTTGACTGAAAGTTTTTTTCATCTACGTGTGAGTTGAATCAACTTGTATTTTCAAGTTATAAGTTGAAAAAAAAAAGAAAAGTGGCGGGTTAGGGGAGGGGCTGTGGGTTAGACTTGGCTGAATAGTTACATCTGAGTGGCCTCCTTAAATTCTATAAACTGATGGCAAGTTTGACGCATGGACATAATCAGCTTTATCAACGCTATAGATAAATCATAATTTGAATTCTGACTGATTTAGGGACGCTTCGGCGTCGGCGATGAAGGACTACTTCCACTGGCGGAAGGAGTGTATTTTCCTGTCAATGACCTGTCACTTGAAGCGGAGTAATATATCATTAACGTCCCGTGTGCAAAACAAAGCGGACTAACTTCGTCGTGTGCATTTTCCCAGACTTTTTCTTCGTTGGAAAGAAATTGCTAAGAGGTGAGTTTATATTTAATTAAATGTTTGGCATTTTCTTTAATGACTGTAGGTGTTCACGTGTTACGTTAAGGGTCACTTTTTGTCGTGCTCACCGACTCTTTCGCTCATGAACTTGTTCGGCTCAGATGGGATAGACGTTATCATTAACAGTGAGATACTGTACGTTCATTTGAAATATGGCCCAAATCTACTTTTTCTACTTCATAAAACTCTAAAGTTTGTCGGCCGAAACGCCCCACTCTAAATTAACCGACCAGAAGTAAAGCTAGCTCCGTGTCTTAGTATGCTACGTCTGCGTGATAACACTGCCAATATTAGCGGTTAGCTTACAGTTCGGGGCAGGTTAGCTTACTGTGGATAAATGGTAAATGGTCGGTACTTGTTTAACGCTTTTCCACGTATTAATGGTGCTCAAAGATTTGCAGTGGACTATACTGTCGTGCCTCGTATTATGTAGTGTGGATAAATATTATATTAATAGTGTTTCCAG
>JAPTGZ010000022.1:37866235-37881820 GCA_029814645.1 Fowleria isostigma | reverse complement strand
ATATTTATATAATTTTTATTTATTTTTTTCCTTCTTTATGGTCCATTTTTTGTCAGGTGCGACTTATACTCCGGTGCGACTTATAGTCCGAAAAATACGGTACATTATAGTATGTGGAGAAAACTAATGGGTTTGAGTGAGGTATAACAGTACTGGTTATAGTTTTGTGCAAATGGTGCAAGTGTTGTATCTTGGTCATATCAGTACTCTGGACAAAAGTCACATAAGTACATAATACTGAAAATATCTAATATCTCAAATGTTCATTATATAACAAACAACAGCAATGACTCCAAATAAATCCAAACCTGTTAGCAAAATTACAAGGGTGTTTTAGGTTTTGTCTTTTAGTTTTATTGTCATTTATTGTTGATTAATTAAAGTATCTATTTATGGTTGATTTTTAATAATGTACCTTGTATTTATGCATTCTCATGTCTTGACACATTGCACTTTGAATGTTTAACTGTCTGTGGTAAGCTGCAAATATGCTCACATGGGATAAATAAAGTCTTCTGAATCTGAGGACGAGAGATTCTTACATGTGAGTAAAGACAAAATTTCCCCAAATATTTTGAATATTTACAGCTTGTTAAAGATCCACATAACAGTTTTTGCCAAACATGGGTCATTTTCAACTATAAAAACGGAAATCTGACACAAGACTCCAGTTCAAATGCAACAACTCCTCTGATAACACGCCCAAGATCAGTCCAGAGACCAAAGTGTTAATCATCAAGAGTATGAAGTCCAGGTCACAGAAAACATTAGCCCATCAAAAGTCATCAAAAACAAGGTACTAATGCCTGTATCGTGTCTTTGTCAGTACAATGTCATAGATACTGATGTAAGAACTGATGTGATTTTGGTTATTATCTATAAAACTATGTTAAATGGATAGATATCAGCTCTGAAATTAAACTACTATGAGATATTTTTATTGCTATCATTATTTTTGTCCAAACAAATGTACCTTTAGTTGTACCAGGCATTAAAATTAACAATAAATTGAAGAAAACATAGGGTGGTCTAATAATTTTTTCCATGATTGTATCTAACCAAATTTAAATTTTTACACCATAATGCAGTAGAAGACAGAATTTTTTTTATTTGTTTTTGTTTATAACTTTCGAAAAACATACCATTTCTTGACCATAATTTCATTAATTATAATTTCTGACAAAACTTTTGTCCCGCTAAAAACTGATTTGATCATCATTATCAAGCAATACATGTTTATAAACTCTATAAAATGTAATTATGGTAGAATATACAGTCACTGAAAAAATTATTAGCCCATCAAAAGTCATTAAAAACTGGTTATTCAATCCAGTCCTAACTCCTGTGTGTATCATGTGACTAAAACAGACAGAAAACATAGAATGTCTAAAAGCACTGTTTTTATCAGTACAATGTCATAGACATTGATGTAAGAACTGATATGATTTTTGGTTATTATCTATAAAACCATGGATAATGGAGAGATATCAGCTCTGAAATAAAATATGAGATATTTTTGTTATTATTATATTTGTGTGAACAGATGTACCTGTAGTTGTACCAGGCATTAAAATGAACAAGAAATTAAAGAAAACATTGGGTGGTCTAATAATTATTTCTCCAACTGTAAATAAACTTAACAATAGAGTTGTTAAGTGTATAAGTTATTAATGACTCCAGTTGGTCAATTAGCAGTCCAGTTATTAGCCGTTATGAATATGATGGGTACATGTGACGACACTTTTGTAAAGTCAGAACCATAGTTTTCCTTTTCCTCACCAAAAAAGAAAAAAAAACTCTTTGTAAAAGTCTTTGTGTGTTTAACAGTGCAGTGACGATGCAGAAAAAAACGTCTACGTTACATTGTGTAGCCCTGAGCTTCACTCCAGTAAACTTTCTTTAATCCTTTTTTTTTTTTTTTTAATAACCTTTCACACACGCAGGCTCAAAGTGATACAGACCTGTGCTGATTCTGTTTATAAAAAGGAAACAGGGGAACAAAAACAAATGTCTGGCTTCAATGCGACTGTGAGTGGGGGCCTCACTGGTACTGATGATAATTTCAGCTTTCTTTTGAGGTATTCCAATCCCGGCAAAGCTGCAGGCTTTTTATTTTCATGGCAACCGACAACAGGGTATTCACTTAGAATTGATAAATGAGGAAGATTAACAACGTGAGACGAGGATAGGAGAGAATGGACTCTGCGGAGAGAGTAGGCTGCCGTTGTCAGCCTCCTGGTGGCGGAGGATCAGCGGCGCGCTGTGTGTTCCCCTTCCTGCTCGTTAACATGCACAACCTGCGAGGCGGGTCTCCAGAGGACGACCCCGAGCCGGCTTCTATCATTAATCAACTTCAAGCAAACACAGCGACCAGACACCGGCATACATGCTTTAAACTCCAGAATTAATGCATATTTTCAACCAAGTGTCAATAAGGGAAGAAAAGCGCTGGCAGGGAAGGCGTGCGTGGAGAGCAGCAGCGGCGCACTCGGCACAACACTGTGATAAGAAACAGAGCCCTTATGAGAATAATAACGCTGTCACTTGTAAACAAGGCAAAAACATGAGCCCCCCCAGCTCACAGCCTGGGCAAAAGAGCCACTAAAGAGATGAGATCTGCCAAATTTCTCATTACAGAAACAGAGCAGGAATAAAGCGAGGGGAGAGACGAGGCCTGGCTGTGGCAGACAGGAAGAGAGAGGGAGGAAAAAAAACAAAAACATTATGAGCAGCTGCAGGGGACTCGCCGCTCTAACCCGCGGTGCCAGGCTGCTGTAGCGGAGGTAGAGCGGTGTCAGGATGAGGCACCGGGCTCATTTACTACAACAACAAGGGACAACTGGCACATTCTTCATCACACAAACCCCTCATTTGATTTATTCACACCGGGACGTCTTGTGTGATTTGCAACTATTGTGATGGAGACGCCCGTATGCTAATGAGCTGACATATTTGGGTGTAAATTATAAAAAAAAAAAAAAGGGGGGAAAGTAAAGTCAGCTTTTCTATCATTTTCACATCAAAGTAACTCCACAAGTTGCGTTGCCTCAGGTCTGACTCTGTGGCTGCAGGGCAGACATGAAATTGTTATTATTATGCTATTGAACTGCATGCTGATGTTACACTTTGCTTATAATTAGCCTTCTCTGGATACCTGATTCTCGTCTGGTTGTTTAAGAGAAGTGCTGCGGTTTGTGCACGGCGTTACAAAGCTGGATCCTGTCAACCGCACCGCGCACTGGCACATGTGGAAAACACATGTTAGTCTGTGAACGAAACCGTGATGAACTATTTAGAACAGCCAAAGCATGATAGTGATATATTTACTCGTGTTAGTTTACGGCTCAGCGGAGGGAGGTTTCCAGTGATGGAACATAAAGTTAAGTGCTACTGTATAGAAAGGTCATCATTCCAGAACTGGAAGATAATTTTAGGCCTCAAAATCTTAAAAAAAAAAAAAAAAAAAAGTCAATGTATGATTTCATAAAGTTTTCATGTATTAAATAAAACCAAGTAAGTCATCAAATAATTGGGTTCGTCCACCTCAAGCATCAAAGGTACGCTTTTTAATTAGATGTTTTAATTTGTTATACTTATTTCACATTACATTACATTGACATCTGCATTGTACCTGGTGGAAAAAGAGACAATATGGAAAAAAATAAAAAGGTAAAA
The DNA here is from genome assembly GCA_029814645.1 of Fowleria isostigma. Taxonomy (NCBI): domain Eukaryota; kingdom Metazoa; phylum Chordata; class Actinopteri; order Kurtiformes; family Apogonidae; genus Fowleria; species Fowleria isostigma. The sequence continues at coordinate 37,878,145 of JAPTGZ010000022.1, read as the reverse complement.
CATTTGAAATAAGTAAACTGTACTAAATTATACATGTATATCTTATTTTCCTACAGATAATGCATTGTTTCTCCTGAGTAAACTGAAGGAGATGCTTTGTTACTGTCATTAACGTAACACAGTTGTAAAGCTATGCTAATGTTAGCTTTCTTTTAGGAACAAATGCTAGCTGTTGGATGAAATGGTACTTTTAGCAACAAGAACAGACTTAGTTATATTAATAAATAAAAAAGACTTTTAATTAAGTTGCCTTATTCTAATAATGAGAGTTACAGGGTTGTAAATCTATGCTAATGTTACCTTTTTTTAAGAACAGATGCTAGCTGTGGATGAAATGGTACTGTTAGCGACAAGGACAGACTTAGTTCTAATAATGAATACAAAAGACTTTGAATTAAGTTGTCTTATTCTGATAAGTGTTACATGGTTGCATTAGTAAGAGTGACACAACCAATCAAGGCAGAAAAGACTGGAAAAATCAGAAAAATGGAGGAGAGGATTTAACTTTGGTTTAGCCATGGTGTTAGCATAGGGACTGATGATGTCATTTCCTCTGTGTCATGTGACACTATTTTCTACTTCAGTGCATCATTACTACTGTTTAAAATACGTCAGTGATTAAATGAATTTTTTTTATCAGTTAAAACAGACAAAAATCAACAAAATCATACAAAAAGTGTATTTCTAACTTTTATAAATGTTTATATTTGACATGTAAGGTTGTCGTCTAAGGAGGTGGGACAAGAGAAAATGACATTTTAGGAGAGTTTGAGATCTTTTTGGTATTTGGAATAATATTTTTTAACACATTTTATTACAACTATATTTACATTTTGTCTCAAAGCAACAATAATTTTCATAACAAGTGCATGCGTTGGTGTTTTGTGCTGGGATTGTAAGAACTTTTTGGGTGGGACAGAAAATGTCCTCCAATTCTGGAATGACCCACATGTTGATGATTAACTTAATGGTTTTATCAGTTATAACAGACACGTATCAACAAAATCAAACAAAAAAGTGTATTTATAACTAATAGACAAGTTTATATTTGACATGTAAGGTCGTCATCTAAGGAGGTGGGACAAGAGAAAATGCCAATTTAGGAGGGTTTGAGAGCTTTTTGGTATTTTGAATAATATTTTGAACACATTTTACTTCAACTATATTTACATTTAGTCTCAAGGCAACAATAATTTTCATAACATGTGCATGTGTTGGTGTTTTGTGCAGGGATTGTTTGAATTTTTTTGGGGTGGGACAGAAAACGTCCTCCAATTCTGGAATGACCTATAATATTTAACGCCATGAAACACGGGTAGGTTTAGTTAATATGAGAAAAAAGTTCTTTAAAAGCTAAAGAAAACAGATTTAACTCATTTTGTACTTGCATAAAGCTTACACACATAATTATGGAAAAGGAACGCGAGCTCTATCAGCCTAAAGATAGAAGCAGTGGGGCAAAGGGAGACGCAGGCTGCCTCTAGGCCAGCACACCCATCCTGTCTCTGCCTTTCCTGTTCCACAGCCACGCTCAGAGCTATGTTCACAGTGATTAGGGATGGCACTTCCCTCCATTTGGCCAGGAGCTCATTACTGCACCTTTTTTGTTTTCAGGCAGAATTTCCCCCAAGCTCAGACATTTCAGGAGGCCATCCCCGAGTCTACCCGCTGCTGCCTGCGCATCGGTGGTCTGCCCCCACATCTGGAAACGATGCAGCGTGTGCCGTATTATTTTAGGCTTCAAACAACTTAGCAGACGCTCCTATACAACAAGTGAATGGGGAGCTGCGGTTTCCAGGCCGACCGCAACTTTCCTACATGAGAATCTTGGATGATGTCCTCCAGACTAATTATGCTTTTGTGTTGTTTTGCTTTCAGCGGCTCAGAGGCGTTTGCTGAATGTGTTGCCGCTCATGTTTCGCCGTGTCAAAGCCAACCGCTCTATCACTTTGTGTTCTGGCATTTTGTAAATATTTTAACGAACTGGAATCCTGATTATGCCGGGGGTTTCACAAAGACAGACAGCAGGACACATCAAGGAGAGTTCATAAACTTGCTGTTGAAATAACATAGAGGCTCCGGTCTGGTGGTGGAAGCTTCGAAAAAGGTGGAGTTTCCTTTTTCTACAGGGAGGCCGGCCGCAGCTCTGGCCCTGACCCCACACACCAGGCCAATATCATCGCTCCATACTTTATTTATTGTTCTCTCTGGCATTGTTTCCTTTTCATCTATGACGTGCTGTAAAATTACCTGTCATTAGTCAGGCTAGGTGGGCATTTCAGGGAGTTATTTGGTGTTGAAGTCTATTTGCGGTGCCGCTGTTTCAGTGGAGTAAGCAGCTGAAACTCTTTTTCTTTCAGACAGACTGTGGTGGAGGTACTGACTGAGCGTGTGCGACTCACATAGCTGGCAGGGGCGAGCGTCCCGGGCTGCTGTCACTGCCGTTGCTGTTTCCATGGTCCATCGCTCCATTCATCTCCTCACGGATGGCGTTGGCCAGGGAGTTGAGGGTGGGACTTCCAATGGAAGCAGTAGTGTATAGAGGTATGTTGTTTTCTGCCATTGAAGCCTGAAAAGCAAAGCCCGAAGCATTAAATGTGAAACGGAAGAGAGTTGTCAGCACTTTCTTAGTTGCCCATCACTCTTTTCATACCGGTACATCCCCCTCCAAAACAAAGACGAGGTGACTGGGCATATGAGATGGAGACTTTTTTTTTCTCCTTAAGAGCTGTGTATGTGGAGTGAAGTCTAATTCCTTCTTTTCTTTTTTACCTGGAAGGCAGCAGAGAGGGTCGGACCATAGCCCAAGCTGGTCTGAATGTTCTTCACTAAGGCTGGACTTCTGCAAACAGAAAAATTCAATTACAACCACAGACTCATGTCTCACCTCCAGGATAATGTTTCATAAAAGGAAATCGATGCACTTTGTATAAGAACGTAATACATTTACGGGTGTAGTAATGTGCATAATGAGACTAAAGTTCTAAGATGTTCAATCACTTGACAATACCACACAACTATCTTCAACACTTTGCATTTCATAGGAAAGAAGAATGTGAAAGCATGATGGATGGCAGGCTAAACACAAAAAGCATGATGGCAACACTGAAGGGGGGGTGGGGGGGTCATGCGGGAGGGGCTCGGCCTTCTGGCGGAAGTGCTTACTGTACGAGCAGCTCGTCAAAGTTCTCGTCAGCGGCGTATTTCCGAGGGCGGCCTCGCTGTATGTGGCGGCCGCGCTTAAACTCCTCATCATCAACGGTCCAAAAGGACCCAAACTCATCCTCTACTCTCACAAAGCACTTATGCAGGGAAAGGTTGGTGCGAATGGCACCCTGGGAAAAGCAAACCACCAGGCACAGCCAGACGCAGATGCAGTGATTGACAGGACAGAGGACGGACACACAGACAGACAGACAGAGGGAGGAGGGAGAGGTTGAGGATCAAAATGAAAATAAGCCATTGTGGGTTATGAAGCATCACCAAACGCCTTCTGAAAGCATGAAGGGGAGGCACGCCAAAGCAAGCAGGGACTCTGGGCGTTATGGCAAACAGACAATGAGATGGAGCGGCGACTTCCCCTCGCAGTCGGTGATGACACACACAGCCGCCCGGCCGGACAACAGACCTACCCACTGATCTTTTGAGGCCGTCTCTTTTGGAACTCTAGTTCGTCGACTGTCCACACAGCCCCTTTTACGTTTTCTACTCGCACAAAACACTTGTGAAGACTAAGATTATGCCGGACTGCATTCTGCAGTTGGTGTAAGAAACACAAAAGAGAGGAAAAAATACACTATCAGAACAGTAAACATGACTGCATGGGAAAAAAACTTCATTTCAAAGGAGAAATATTTTGACAGGCACTGGATGAAACCTGAATGAAAACAATAAATAATCTGGGACTGTTATTGGCAGTGAGACACCTTAAGTTTCAGATGACTTAAACAACATATAAATATTTCTTGGTTTCCATGACGATGGCCTTGCACTAATGACATTTTTTTTTCTACTTTAAATTTCACATTCATTCACTGTAGTTTCTGATTGTTTTCAAATAAAAATGAATTCTTTCAAAGAATAAAAACATTTTGGTCATTGTGAAGTTATGAACAGAGCTCCTACAGGTTTCTACAAGTTACATTTCAGACTTTTTAAGAACTTTTTAAGACTACTTTGAGCAGAATTTAATGCTTATTTCATGTCCATACTGGCAAAAATTCATAACTTTTGGAAAAAGTATTTATGCATTTATTTACGCAAATGCCTTGATTTCCATCACTTCAAGTACCTTCTCTTCTTAGGAACCAATAATTGTAAAGTTACCTATAATTGGTTCCTAATTTCAGTATGAATTTTCGGGTTGGAATGAGTGGAACTGTGTCGACTAAAGTTACTTTCTGTTCATCTTGGACATTTAACAGACACATTTAAACACAACACAGCCAGAAAGTTTATGGCAACATAACTTAAGACCTACCATAACAAATGTAAAACCTTTTAAATACTTTTTAAAGGTATTAAATGTAGAACTGTAAATTCAAGACTTTGAAGACCCAGTGGGAACCCTGTATGAAGTGACACTTTTTATTATTACTGAGAAAAGAATAGGAACCAATTCTACAATAGATTATTTTATTAAGTTCAAGTACATTTCTCAAGTTTACTTTAGAAATACCAGTACATAAGCGAATACTTTTGATGTGATAAGTGTATTCATAGTCGTTCAACAGTTCTGACAGATTATTATTTTATAAAACTATGCTTTAATAACAGTTGTCAACTTGTTAACACGTTTAACTTTATGAAACTCCACTTAATTTAACTAGATTATTGGCCACTTAATGACTCGTTCTTTTAATGATTCATTCTGTCTTTTATTTTTTTGAACTGATTAAGTGAATTTCCTCCTGGGATCAGTAAAGTATCTGTAAGTTTTCAGTCAGTGAGGGATGATTTTGTCTGAAGAGGTCACAACTGATAAGGTGATAAAAAGTACACTGAGAACGCACTCTTATTATTTTTAGTCTAAAACAGCCCTCATGTTAGTGCAGATAAATCACAGGTTCAGTTTAAATCTTTTTGGGATCAGTGGAAAAGCTTTGCTCCAGGACAGATGATGAGTGTTGGTGTTTATAGTGTTTTTATCTGTGGTTTATAACATCAATGTGACCCTGTGGAACGCCTGATTATGAGTCTGGTCTCATTCTAGTTCATCATGTGTAAAATCAGTCTCTAAACCAGGGGTCTCAAACATGTGATCCAGGGGCCAAAACCGGCCCACCAAAGGGTCCAATCCAGCCCATGGGATGAATTAGTGAAATACGTAGTAAAAACAACGCTTAAGATATTAACAATCAGGGATGTTAAAATTATTTTTGGTCAGTTCGATCTGAAGTGGGTCAAACCAGTAAAATACTATCATAATAAAATATAAACGATGAAAACCCCATAATTTTCTCTTTGTTTTAGTGTAGAAAAAGTAAAATTACACAAAAACTTTATATTTACAGACTAGCCTTTTACAAAAAAAAGTCAATTAAGTGCAATTTTAATAGTATTCTATATGTTGTTAAACATTTTGTGTATTTGTCGATCCACTGTGTCCTGTAAGTTGTAATAAACATTATTAAATTTTGCTTCTTCTCACTCCCTTTGGGCTTTTGGGGGCTGTATGTTAATAGTGAATTATTGTCTATATTTATGTATATTGTGTACACATAATGATATGTATATTATTTCATCTTGGTACAGTTGATTGTGTTTTATTGGTATTTTTCTCTTTATAAGGAACATTTGTGTTTTGTAGGTTGCGTAATGTACTAATTAATGTTTCCAACAAATTTCTCTATGCATATATGTGTATACATGATGAGATGTATATGATATGTGGATGTTGTGTGTATGGAGTACATAAGCTTGAAATAAACAAATTAATCGAAATGAGAAGCTGAGGCAAAATAATGGCATAAATTGTTAAAATTGCACTTTTTTTTCTTAATAAATTTTATTTTGTACATTTTTTTTTACATTTTTAAAGGATATTTTGTAGATGTAAACATTTTGATAATATAATTTTACTTTTTTCAATCTAAAACATAAAATTTAGACATACAAATTTTTGGAACTGACATTTTTCACATGTCATCATGTTATTATTGTACTGATCCGGCCCACTTCAGGTCATATATCGGGCTGAATGTGGCCCCTGAACTAACCATGATTTTGACACCCCTGCTCTAAACAGAGCCGTGCCGTTCTTCCTGGCTGTGTTTGTTCTCTTCTGTAGCTGCAGTCCTTTTCGTTTCTCCGGGTTGTTGTTCTGTTTGAGGTGTGTGTGTGGTGTGTGTGCGTCTGTGGCCTGGTGGAAAACACTGTGTTCCTTCTGAAGTGAGCAGACGGGGCTCAGCCAGGAGTCACTGGCAGAGCACTGCAACATTCAAACTAATGCCACCCACCACCAGAACATCCCCACATTTTACTGGGGTCATTTTTTAACTTTTCTTCCCCTTTCCTTCTCCGCCTGTCGTTCTTTCTTTTGCTCTGTGGTTCATATGTTTGTTTAAAGGGTGGTTCGTTTGGACAGAAGAAGCGGGGTATTGTTGTGCATTTGGCGTGGTTTTTCATTTATAAAAGGTATTATGCCTGGCTATGATTTAATTCCACCTAACATCAACACAATGTCTGCATCTCTTCTGTTGCTGCTTTAACTTTTCCCCCATAAAGACGACATTTGCCGACCTCCCTTGTACCTTTAATGATGAGTTTTGACACCTCTGTTATATCACTAAAGACGTGATTTGACGACCATTAGAACAGGTTCCGTTTTTAAATGTAACAGATGCTGTGATAGGTGGAGGTGAACACAACCCACACTAGGACAACCAATAGGATTAAATTATACATTTAATTTTTATTTTTTTTTTATGCTTTTATTTATTATTTTTTTTACTTATTTCTTTATTTTTATTTTTTTAATATATTTTCTATTTTTCATTTTTATTTATTTTTATTTTTCCAATTTTCTTAATTTTTTTTAATTTTAATTCATTTTTATTTATTTTTTAAAATGTATTTATTTAAAAAAAAAAAAAAAAATTCATTTGTTTTTCTTGAAGTTTGCTGAGGTAGTGATGATTTTAGCCACCGGAAAAACATAGATTTTTGGGTAGAACTGGTAACGTATATATGGGGGTGTTCCTAGTAGGCATCCAAAGAGTTAAAGAAGTGGGTAGGAATAGAAATATTACCTTCCACGTCGCTGCGTTGCGCCTAAAATATGCAAACATTCGTGTGAACCAGTTGTAGATTTCATTTAGTGTTAGCTGCTTTTCTGGAGATTCGAGGATTGCCTGGATGAGGAAAAGTGACAGAAACAAAACATTTACAATTTTGCAGCCTTCACAAAATGATCAATAATTCACACAGGGCATGCAGGTTTGTGTGTGTGTGTGGAGGAAAACACCGACACAACACACACACAGAGACCGTCTACACCAGCTCCTCACTGTGTTTCTGGAGGAAAAAGTCGGTGCACTTTTCATTCTAAACGGCAGATTTGAATATATTTTCTTTTGTGGGTATAAATGAAGGGCAAGCGAAAACATTTCTCAGGCAGATTACAGGGCAGCAATTATGGCCGGCTCAGATTAATTCCTGAGATCCCAGATTACTGAGGCCGAGCGATAATTGACTGGCCATCTTAAAACAGGTTCATCCCTACTGTTGTGTGAAATGAATTTGGCTATAATCACAGCCACTGAAATGCTTAATCAAATGCAATTGTCATATGTGGCTGTTTTTTTTTTTTTTTTTTTTTGGGATCCCGTACGCATTCTTGCACTCATTTGAAGATTTTTAATCTGCTTCTCTGTAAATTGTATTTGAAATTTAACAAGAAATGAGAGGACGAAAAGAAAAAAAAAAGCACATCCGCGATGAGTTTGTGCCCTTCCAAAAACAGTAGTGGAAAAAATTATTAGACCACCCCATGTTTTCTTTAATTTCTTGTTCCTTTTAATGCCTGGTAGGTTTTTATCATATCCCTCTGAGACCCAGGAAGGTAAAAATGTTAGTTTTAGGTTTTTTTTTTTTTTAATATTGAACAATTGTCTTGATTGGAAACTGTATAATACATATACATTTTTAAAAATTTATTTATTTATTTATTCATTCATTTACTTATCTATTTATTTATTTATTCATGGAATGTTTGCAATGAACAGCATTATTTAAGTAAAACCGTCAAACTTTTGTCCCTTACAGAGGACAAAAATGCATTGCTGGGTCTCAGTATGTTCTAAACACATACTAAATTGTTTAGTTTTCTTGTCGTTTTATATAAATTTATGAAATTTTATTTGGATTTTTAACAAATAGTTCATTATTTCATCAGTTCTGGGTGTTCTTTTTGCTTGATTTCCAATACGACCTGCAGGTTTTCATCATGTTCTAAACATAAAGAACAGTTTACAGCTACACATCTGGTTCCTTCAACTTTGACTCAGGCCCAAAAATCTGCTGTTAAACTGTAAATAAACAAAGAATTGACATTTATTGTGATGAATGTGAGAATATTTCTCACAACATTCTTCCGAATCAGAATTATTTTTATTGCCATGTAAGTAAACAGGGTTCACATTAGGTAGGAATTTGACTCGGTGGTTTGGTGCAAACATAAAGCATGCAGTAAAAAAAAAAAAAAAAAAAAAATAGAAATAAACAAGTAAGATACAGCTATTGTGGATTATCATGGAAAAAATTATTACACCACCCTTTTTTTTTTTTTTTTAAATTTCTTGTTCATTTTAATGCCTGGTACAACTAAAGGTACATTTACTCAGACAAATATAAATATCTCATGTTAGTTTAATTTCAGAGCTGATATCTATCCATTTTCCATGTTTTTTATAGATAATAACCAAAATCACATCAATATCAATATCAATATCTATGACATTGAACTGATAAAAACAGTGCTTTTAGTCTTTCCTTGTTTTCTTTTCTGTCTGTTTCAGTCACATGATACACACAGGAGTGAGTAATTGATTGCATGACCCTTGTTTTTGATGAATATTGATGGTCTAATTATTTTTTCTGTGACTGTACAATGAAGATGTTTGCAACTTCAGCAGGAGATCTGGACTTCAAACTCTTAATGATTAACACTTGGGTCTCTGGGCTGATGTTGTGCATGTTATCAGAAGAGTTGTTGCACTTGAACTGGTGTTTTATGTCAGATTTTTGTTTTTATAGTTGAAAATGACCCATATTTCCAACACCAAGCCCTTTACTTGTTTTATCATTGTTTATTGTTGCCTAAAAACTGCAGTTATTGTCCAGGCAAAAGCTCTTATGTGGATATTTAACAAGCTGTAGATATTCCAAATATTTATTGAAATGTCAGTTTGCTCACATGTAAGCTTCTCTAGTTCTTTGGATTTATTTGGAGTCATTGCTCATGCTTATTACATAATCAGGAGTCAAGAAACTAAATATTTTCTAAATGCAGTTGCGGAAAAAATGATTAGACCACACTGTTTTCTTCATTTTAATGCCTGGTACAACTAAAGATATATCTGTTTAGACAAATATAATGATTACAACAAAAACAGCTGATAAGAGTTTAATTTCAGAGCTGATATCTATCCATTTATGATGGTTTGATTTGATTTTAGGCATTCCATGTTTTCTTTTCTGTCTGTTTTAGTCACATGATACACACAACTTGATTGCATAACCATTGTTTTTGATGACTTTTGACGGTTTAATATTTTTTTCCGTGACTCTAGCTGCTATATTTCATGCTATGAGGAGGCAGGATGTTGTTTATTAAGCAGAATAAATGGTTCGAAAGCAGCAGACATAAGTCATCCTTACCTGTCTTATTAGTGAGGCGTACGTGAACGGCGGTCTAACGTCTGCATTCATGTAAAACTCTTTGTTCTGACTGAGATCTACACAGAAGGGAGGGAAACAGAACATTGACGGTGGTTACGTGTTCTACAGATCCGTTTTTTTGGTGCGTGTGACTGGAGGATCCCATCGTACCTGGAGAAATGGGCATGTTGTACTTTTCCGAGTAGCGCCGCCGCATGGGGCCCACACTGTGGAAGCTGTTGGCCGTGATGACAGAGTGGGTCTGGGATAGGGGCGTGAGCGGCGTCGTGGGCGTGGTCGGGGTCTGGGGCATGCTCAGAGGAGGAGACGCCTCCGGGGCCGACTTGGACAATGTGACGTTGGACACCAGGTTGAGCTGAGGGGACAGACAGACAGACAGACAGACAGGAGTTGGGTCAGTGGTGTAATTACCCCTGTGTCTCTGCGTATCTCTCGTCTAATTGCGGGCTCTGTGATGATCCGCGAATGTCCGTTAAACGTTTGGAAAACAACCCCAGAGCCCGACTCCTCCGCTCTCCACCTCCTTTATTCTCCGTGCTCCGCTCTGCCCTCCCTCCCTTGCTCGCCGCCGTGTCAGGACCATTCCCAGCTTTCTGTTTCGGCGCCTTTGTTTAATCTTTTGTCCCCCTTGTCCTGTTTGAACAACACACCCCCACCTCGTCCGTCCCCACTCCGAGGCGAGCGGTGAGGGGCTGAGAAGGAAAAGGGAAGATGGGCAGTCCAAACAGCTCTGAAAAATGATAGTGTGATTCTCACCTACCGCTGAGCCGCCCCGCTAATAAGGCAGCCAGAGGAAGAAGCCAATCTGGGCTAATTACAAGCCGAAATTGTATTGTGAGGACTCTAATTAGAAGCTGCTTATGGAGGTGATCTGATGATTAACTACTGTATCTGACTGACCTCTGTCATCAGGGCCATGACGGCCACGGCAAACATGGCCCCATAGTTCTGCTTTTCATGAAAAGACATATGCACACAGTATTTATTTTTTTGGCCTGTGTGCATTAAAGGGAAAGAGGAGGGATTTAAGTAATAATGGCTACAAGGTAAACTAATTATGCCAAGTGCTCCAAAGGTATAACATGGCTTCCAGAAGCTGCCGTGGCTCCAAGCCAAGTGCCAGGCCTCCATCCTGGAGCAGCAGTCAAGTGGAAAATTCTAGCCTGACCCCGTGTTCCAGCTATTAATTGGCAGGAAAACTAATGACACATATACATATTCCCACAAAATTGTTCTAATTGCTAATTTGCCGAAGGAGGCCAGTTTCCAAATTAAACATGACTCCAGTGTGAGAAACAGAAAGAAGAGGAGGAAGAGGAAAAAGGAAAAGGCGGAGGACAGAAGAGAATGCACAACAATGCGAGGGAGGAGGAGGAGGAGGAGGAGAGGAAGGTGTGGGTGAGACTCGTCTCATCTTTGACATCATTTGTTGCAGCCGAGGCATCAGATGTCTGATATGAGACGATAACGGTGGAGAGGTGACGGATGGAGTGAAGACAGACAGGTGAAAGTGACTGGAAGACGGAAGTACAGGCACGGAAAAATGATTATTCCACCCTAGGTTTTGTTCAGTTTTTTTGTTCATTTTAATGCCTGGTACAACTAAAGGTACATTTGTTTGGACAAATATAAAGATAACAACAATTATATCTCATAGTAGTTTAATTTCAGAGCTGATACTTATCCATTTTCCATGGTATTATAGATAACCAAAATCTCTTCAGTTTTTACATCAATATTTATAACATTGTACTGATTAAAACAGTGCTTTTGTCATTCCAAGTTTTCTTCTCTGTCTGTTTTAGTCACATGATACACACAGGCATTAGTACTTGATTGCATAACTTATGTTTCTGATAACTTTTGATGGGCTAATAATTTTTTAGAGCGTACATTAAAAACCTCAAAAAATTCAATAAAATATCCCGAACCTTGGATGAAATACACTTAAAATACACAAAAAACATAAAAAGATTCAATAAAATATCCCAAACACAAGAAAAAATATGC
>JAPTGZ010000022.1:37341441-37353605 GCA_029814645.1 Fowleria isostigma | reverse complement strand
TTTATTTTAAATTTTTATTTTGTTTAATTTTTTTGTATTATTTATCGATGAAAAAAAAAAAACTATATTTTCATTGTTTTTTCCTTAAATCTGCCAAAGTAGTGATGATTGTAGCCACTGGAAAGAGACAGAACACACACCAGAAAAACTAAATGTTCCATGGGTAGAACTAGTAACATATATATGGGTTGTTCGTCGTAGGTGTCCAGGGACGGAAGTTAAGGATGTACGACAAACAAATCTACTGCCATGGTGATCTGTGACTAGACCGGACAAAGAGTTTAAGTTTGGAAATAGACAAGGATTGGACCGGGACAGAAACACGTGGAACATTTCTGTTTTTGCACAGTTTGCACTTTAATGTTCTGAGATGTGCAATGAAAACAGGCTCATTGAACCACTGATATTGTTCAAATGTTCATCTTTGTTGCCAAAATAAATTTTTTGTTCTATAAAAAAATAACTTTCTCATCATGGTTGTAAGATAATTGCACATTTTCTATTTTCATCTGGAAAAATATTGTCTCAGGGAGCAGTCTGGTTGAGTTCATTTGTATTATTCAAGCAAAAATCTAAGTTATTGTTAATTTGCACAAGAAATTATTCAAAGAAAACCCAAAAAGTATTGTTACGACATTGATGTTCATTCAGTAATAGTTATAATTGCACCAATGTTGTTGGGGTTGAGGGGCCTGGAGATTCTTCATCGTCCAAAGGGGAGAACCACTGCTTTAATATCTGCTGCGAGCTTGTATACGCTGCTTAACCCCATTTACTGCAGCCCTGATAAACGACACCTGCACTAATAAGCCCCCGAGTCTTCCACTTGAGTGTATCAGCTGTAACGGCAGCTCACGTCCTGCAGCAGGTGAGACGTCTGAGTCTGGCTATTTAAGGTTATTCCGCCCAGACAGGAGCTGCGTTTTGCTAACAACAAGAGACACCGGTTTCTTCTGTTTTCTAAAATGCACAGATGGAAGCTACATGAAATGGTTGACAACAGTGGAGCAGAGCGCAGATAACAGCGCAGCAGTCAAACGCCGAGGTACCTCAAGACTTCCTGTGATCCCCGCCATCAATCAACTTTAGAGGGCTCCTAATGGTTTCTCCCTGGGCCCCGGGGCTGCCCGAGGTGCATACCAAACACCACCACAAAGCAAACTGATGTACAGCAGCATGGTGTTATGTTCACACAGCGATCGGGTTCAGATGCCAGAAACATTTAAATATGATAGCGCGCGCCTAACAGGGGATGCTAATGCGGGCCCGGCTCCAATTACCGGAGAGCCCGACGCTGAATGCAGAGCCCCGACACTCGGGCTACTTGGACTTGTAGATTAGCAGCGAGGTCAGGTGCAAAAAGCAGAGTGCTTTCTTGTTTAAGAGTCAAGAGTGGCCAAGGCTAGATTTAGCCTGCTTAGGTATCGTGTTACATCACTGCACAGAAATGGGTCAACAGGTTCATTAGACTTCGCTTGGTCAGGGAGAAAGGGGGGCCTCCGCCTGCATGCTGATGCCACAGCCACCGTTTCGCTCTCATTAACGCACATTCCTACCTCCATTAGCACACATCACAGCTACATGTCCGACGGCCGCCTCACCTAGCTACTGCTAATAGACCGAGTGACAACACAGGATTAAAGGAGCTACAGGCCTCGCTGACATGTGAGCGTTTTTTTAGGACAGAAGAGCATCGTTTGAGCATCATCATCGCAACGTACGTGTGCGCAATAATAGTCACATCGCAGGTCCTGGAATGTAGGATTCAAATCAACTCAACATGTTCTCATCTAATTTTGAGACTACCTGACACACACACACCACGCCCCTGCGCATGGAGTGAGTCGCTGGTGACAACGCTGAAAAATGAGCAATGAAGAAAAAATCTCACCAAAAACAAAGACTTGGTGCCAAAAACAAGTTATCAGTCAGTTATCTGAAATTATTTTGGCTGCAAGGATGATACTGAACCACGTGTTCTTTATCATCGGTGCCTTGCAGTTGTTCCCACAATGAGAGGTCACACAACTAATCTGTTTGACCATTTACGTCTGCACCACACAGCTCTTATATCCTCCTGATTATTTTTTCATACTGTAGACTTAAAAAAAAAAAAAAAATCACAATGTCAGCATCTTTTAATATCATGCAGCCCTAAAATTAACTCAACGTGTTCTCATCTAATTTCAAGGGTACCTGACACACACCACGCCCCTGTGCGTGGAGTGAGTCGCTGGTAACAACATCAAAAAATGAACAGCGAACAACTGAACATCACCAAAAATGAAGACTTGGTGGCAAAAACAAGTTATCAGTCAGTTACCTGGGATTATTTGGAGTATTTACATCGGCCTCACACAACTATTATATCCTCCTGAGTATTTTTTCATATTGCAAAATATATTGCAGGGTTACAAAAAAATCGCAATGTCAGTTTCTTTTCCAATATCGTGCAGCCCTAGTGTACAGTCTGCTTAATCACCTGGTGAAACGGTTTGATTAGGAGTGTAAAGAACGGGTGTAATAAGCTCCTGGAGTAGATCTGACCATCGCTGGTAAAGCTGGAGGTGATGGAGGTTGGCCTGAGGGGCTGTGACGCAGTCCGAAGGGAGGGAAGGAAATAAAGAACTGGGTCCAAATTGTCTGATCGATTGGAACTGCATCCCTCTGAGCTTATCAACTACTCTATTTGACGCTGGCAGGTTCTTTTGTGACCCGAGACACTCTGTGCAAATTACAACAGGGCTCGACCTCCTCCGGTGTCGGGAGTGAGGGTCAATGTTTGCAGCTTTGACAGGATGAAGCAGAAATACGCCTCAAATCAAAACACAACGGGGGGAACAAAAAAAAAAAAAAAAACCCACATGAGAGCGGATTGCAGGGGCAGCAATTAGGTTAACCAGTGTTGTCGTGTCACCGGTTTTGATCAGCTTTGTTAATAAATAACACTTGATGTGTTAACGTGTAGTGCGTCTCTTGTTCTGTTCTGCATTACTTCCAGGACTATGTTGTGTGACTTAAACCCAAAAAGCCCCAGCACTACTTTTGTGTCAGTTCCCAAACTAAATTGCCTCTATATTTAACCTTTTTTTTTTTAACCCATAAAGACCCAAACATCCACTATCTACCAAAACCATCTACTGACATAAACTGTTTAATCCCTGTTGATCCACTAACACACGTAAAAATTAAACATGTGAAGTACAGTTACTCATCTTTTCATGGTCATCAGATACAACCCATTTGGATGTTCAGAGGCTCCGTAGTTACCATGGAAAACTGATGTTAAACCTGGTCATAATCACGATAATATCTTCCACTGTGCACTTTACTGAACATATTACCCGGCGATTACACTTTCACTTTACTGTGCACATTACTGTTTTGCTGTTGCACCTCACTGCCTTTATAACGCTCTTGTTGTTATGCTTATAATTCATTATGTACAGAGCAATTACCCTTATTATATTTTGCTCTTACTATATATATTGTACTGTATTGTCTTGTATTGTGTTCTATTCTATTGTTGTTTTTCTGCCATGCTGCTGCTGTTACAATCCAATTTCACAGTTCGGGATTAATAAAGTACTTCTATTCTATTATGTATTCTGTTATCCTCTACAACATTAATTCACCAGTAAAACCCATGGAGCTGGACCGATGACAGTGGATGGACACACTGGGCTTGTGTTCAGTTAATGATAAGAGTTGCTGAAAAAAAGTCACTTTTTCTTCAGTTTTCTCCATTTTTGATATAATAACCCTCAATTTCACTCTAAACTTTTATGAACATCTACATGATTAGTATATTAAATGTTGGAAAATATCTGACTTTCACTGAAAAAAAACACAAAATACAGAAGATAATATTACAATAAATGGTGATAAACCACTTAAGGACGGTTAAATATAGAGAAAAATGTATTTGGGAAGTGCCACAAATGTCACACTGGGTCCTTATGGGTTAAATCAGTATTAAATACACCATTCTAAATCCAAGTACCATTTCTAATATGCAGTGTGGGAAAACGTTACCGTGTGGGGACTAAATGGCACTTGCACAAATTGTCCAAGTCTAATCATACTTGTGTAGATGTTTTATTTGAATATCTTAAGACACATACCTGCAGCTACAGTCAATAGCCTTATGTTTACACTATAAGCATAAAACCTGTGTAGGCTTTTTTTTCCCACTACACGGAAACCTGCTCAGGAGTCAATAACCAAATTGATAAAGGATCAAACGGAGTAACACGACTGATGTTTGAGCTGGGGTTTTAAAGAACACACCTTATCAATCATTCCCATCATTATATAAAACTACTTCTTGGTGTTATCTCAGGTTACTACGGAGGCAGCCGCTGACCTTTGTCCTGGCGCTCATGCGTACACAAGCAAGAAACTATAGCCGTGAACTGTGGGAAAAGTGCGTGCAGAGGTTTATATGTGACTCAGAAGAAAACGCACGATTCCAGACAGATCTTAAAATGCAAGCGCGTCACACTGCACACATCCACAGCCGGAGCTCGGCCAAACATGAAGTGGATGCGGAGTGACTACAGCGATGCAAATCACACTTCAAAGTAGAGCTGCACAATATATCGTCCGGGCATCGTCATCGCAATGTATGTGTGTGCAATAGTCACGTCGCAGGTCCTGCAATGTGGGAGGCAAATGAATTTAGCATGTTCTCATCTAATTTCAAGGGTTCCTGATACACAGCTGCTGGGAACAACATTGAAAAATGAGCAATGAACAAGAGAAAATCACCACGAACGAAGAAGAAAATAATGGAAAATGGGGATTATTACTGAAAACAATGAAGAAAATCATTGAAAATGAAGAAAATCACCACAGACGAAGAAGAAAATCACAGAAAACAAAGAAAAAAACTAAAAATGAAGAAAATCAGAGAAAACACAGAAGAAAGTCACAAATAACAGAAAATCAGAAAAAAATAAGAGAAAACAAAGAACAAAATCACTGAAAATAAGAAAATCAGAGAAAACACAGAAGAAAGTCAGAGAAAACAGAAAATCACAGAAAAACATAAGAGAAAACAAAGAATAAAATCACAGAAAATGAAGAATATCACCAAAAACAATGAAGAAAATCATTGAAAATGAAGAAAATCACCACAGATGAAGAAGAAAATCACAGAAAACAAAGAAATCACAGAAAAAAACATCAGAGAAAACAAAGAAGAAAATCACAAAAAATGAAGAAAACAAAGAAGAAAATTGTAATGCATATCCCAGGGTTAAAAAAAAAAATTGCAATGTCAGTTTTTTCCTATATTGTGCAGCCCTAAAACATACAAATCCAGACAAATCTTAAAACGCGACCGCGTCACACTGCACACATCCGCAGCCGAGCTCGGCCAAACATGAAGTGGATGCGGAGTGACTACGGCGATGCAAATCATACTTCAAAGTTTGGAAAAGAACGGCGCGGCCCCCTATGAGAAGAGGAGAACTTCAGTAATTAGCGAACACATGTGTCCTGAAGCGCGAGTGCCCATTCAGACTGGAGACGGAGATGAAAGCAGCAAGACAAACATCCACGCGGAGCCACGAGTGTGATTCATTTCGCTGAGAGCGTGTGTAGCTTCAGCCGACAAAACACATCAAACAGTGGAGTAATTAGTACTCATTAGAATAAGAGGCAGCGCCCCGACTAAACAATCGCATTAATAATCAAAGGTTAACTATTTAGATCAAACAGGAATGTGTGACAGCCACTCCGGTGATGTCATGTGCTCCACTTTACCAAATACAGACTACTGGGCCGTTGCCAAATCACAGCGGTAGGACGGCAACGACGCGCTCGGCTCCGCTTCCTGCTTTCTCGCAGCGTGCATCGTCAGCTGTGGTCTTAAACGACACACTGCGAGGGAAAGATCACAGGGGGGTGGGGGCAATTAAGACGGAGCGCAATCTTTTCGGATTCCCAGTAAAAAAAAAAAAAAAAAACAGTGACAGTGACATGTTCCCTCTCTCAGTTTTGCGGTACGCCAGAGGTGTCATCCTCATCCATTTCGTAGTAAAACCACAGCTGCTAAAGGTTAGTGTGTGAGAGACTTGTCGACAAACCCGCAAAATGACTCATCTATCTCTCGCTCTGATCGTGCAACTGATGACAAGAGCAAACAAACTCACGACTTATCAGCGAAAACATTCCTCATAACAGAAGGTGGGGGCGGGAGCGTGCACAAAAAACCGAAAGGGAATCCCGTCAAGAAAGTCAAGTTTTGACAGTGATTTTGTCGATATTTCCCATAAGTCTCTGTCTTCTGATGACATCATTAACAGCATTCAAGCCTGTTACAATAAACGCTCAAGTGATTAAGGTGGAGGAATTTTTTTTTTTATTTTTTGTGAGAGAAAACATGAGTAACATGTCTTGTAAACAGCTATTTTTCCTCCTTTCTTTCCGATTTGATTTAATATCCTTTAAATTTACTCTGTGCTTTGAATTGTTTTTGGTTTGTAATTAATCATTACACTTAGAACAATAATTACAACAAACATAGAAAAGAAAAAAAGGAATAAACTAGAAGCAAAAGCTTATTCCGTGCCTATTTTTTTCCTCTTGATCCACTGCTTACATTAAATTTAACTGTACAGCATTGAGCATTCTCATTATATCAAAAGAAACTCAAGTTTTGACTGATTTCATCTGAGTTTCCCATAAGTCTGTCTTCTGCTGACATCATTAACAGCATTCAAGTCTGTTACAATAAACACTCAAATGATTAGTGTGCAGGAATTTTTTTTTTTGAGAGAAAACATGAGTAACATGTCTTGTAAACAGCTATTTTTCCTCCTTTCTTTCTGATCCGATTAAATAACCTTTAAATTTACTATGAGCTTTGAATTTGAATTGTTTGTTTTTGGTTTGTACATTAATCATTAAGTACAATAATTACAATAAACATAAAAAAAGGGAATAAACTAGAAGCAAAAGCTTATTGTGTGCCTATCTTTTTCCTCCTGATCCACTGCTTACATTAAATTTAATGTGTACAGCATCGAGCATTCTCATTATATCAAGTTTTGACTGATTTCATTTGAGTTTCCCATAAGTCTGTCTTCTGCTGACATCATTGACAGCATTCAAACCTGTTACAATAAACACTCGAATGATTAGTGTGCAGGAATTTTTTTTTTTTTTGAGAGATAACATGAGTAACATGACTTGTAAACAGCTTTGAAATTACGATGAGTCTGTAACGGCTGGAGCTTTGAGGATGTCATGAAGGTGTTTCATTATCTGCTCAAACATCCAGTTTTGACCTGGATTGAACTGTTTTTATGTGAAGTTACAGATATTCTGGCTGAAAAAGTCACTTTTTCCTCCATTTTTTTCTGATTGGATTTAAAGCTACATATGACTTACATCAAACCTGTGTCATCAGATCAGTTAAACCCCAGTCATATCCTCAGGATCACCAATACATAAGTCTTTCAATGATTACGCACCTTAATCTTGTCCCTCACAGTGAACGATGTTTAACTTTACGCCACTACAAACAAGTCCATGCGTTTACAAAAGAAGCCGGTAAGTCACTCAGGCATTTCTGGGAATTTGTCTCGCCGTTGCATTGTGGGTAACATAGCTCCACGCAGTCGCAGTAACAGTCACAGCAACGAAAAAAACTTCGACCAATGGAAAAGCCGACGGGTGGTACTACCCTTACGAATAAGGTACAAAAACTTCTGGATTCACGATACTTAGGCTATGACTCAGGTTTTACAGATTTTTATTCTGAGCTTGAATTTTTTTTTTGGTTTGTACATTACACTTAGAACAATAATTACAATAAACACAAAAAAAACAAAAAATAGGAATAGACTAGAAGCAAAAGCTGATTTTGTGCCTATACTTTTCCCCCTGATCCACTGCTTACATTAAATTCAACGTGTACAGCATTGAGCATTCTCATTATATCAAAAGAAACTCAAGTTTTGGCCGATTTCATCTGAGTTTCCCATAAGTCTGTCTTCTGCTGACATCATTAACAGCATTCAAACCTGTTACAATAAACGCTCAAGTGATTAGTGTGCAGGAATTTTTTTTTTTTTTTTAGAGAAAACATGAGTAACATGTCTTGTAAACAGCTATGAGAACACAATGAGTCTGTAACGGCTGCAGCTTTGAGGATGATTAATTGGGACAAATGTGCAAAATGACATTTGAGCAGCAAAAATAAAAAAAAATAAAGAGGTGGGTAAAAACTGCAAATCCATAAACTGTCAGAGCAGAATGATGATGAAATGACAAGACTGACAGACAAAGAAATAAATAATGCACATCAGAATGTGTCTCCAACCCTGATCTCAACCACATTCCTGCCTTCCTTGTGCATACCATTACTGCAAGGCAAATCCAACCCACTGGAAACAGACGCTCCGCAATCCTACAGGTAGGTGAAATGCGCACAGATGCATTCACCCCCTTCTCTGAAAAGCAACCAATGCTCTGTTGATGCACTGTAGCTGTACAGCCATCATGAAGTATGGTCTCCCCCCACCACCACCCCTCATCCACCTACCCACCCCCTTTTGGCTAGTGAAGCAGCCATCCTACCTAGACGAACGCATTAAAAAAAAAAAGCAAAGCAATGTTAGTCGCATCGGATGGAAAAACTGTAATAATCCGGGAGATGTTTGCAGCACTGTCCATCAACAAGTCCCCATTCACTCCCAGACAAATGGGCTGTCGATCAAAGTTGTCATTCCCATAAATTGCGATGCAATGCTGCTGCAGCCAGCCGAGCAAGAGGGGGAAAAACGAGACGCTCAGACGAAGAGAGAGAGAGAGAGAGAGAGAGGGAGAGAGAGAAGGAGAGAGGCAGCATCGCTCCGTTACCTTGTGGATGTGCCCTTCCTCACATCGCAGATGCTGCATTTGAAAGCCTCGGCTGTGTTCCTGAAGGTGCACACGCTACAGTCCCAGTAGCCGTCGTCAGCGGTCTGTTTGGCTTGTCTTTTTGGCCTTGCAAAAATGCACACACACAAAAAGGACACAAACGTTAAGGTCAAGTTAGTTCCCAAATCAGCACCAAACATATCTCACCGATTCAAGCAGAAAGGGGATGCACGCACATACGAGCCCCGTTGTTTTAAAACGACACGGCGTAAAGTAAGACGGTGTTGTCATTAAAATAGCGGGTTCGAGTCCCGGTGCCGACCGGAGCTTCTTGGGTCAATAAAATCCCCGACACAGCCGCGGAGGCAAGGCGACTGCCTACGACTGACTATCCACACCGTCCGATTGTATCGCCAGCTAGGCTAACAGGCAGGGAAGCATTGCTAAAAATTTCGGCATCGAAGCTTAGCATGTCGGCTAACAAAACCGATATCAAACAACGTCCATTTCGACATTGGCCCTCCAAAAGGCTTCACGGAGACGGAAGAGCGTTTCAGAGAATGCCAGGCGTCTCCTCTGAAAAATTTCCCTTTGTCTGTTAAGTGACTGGGTTTGTAGGGGAGCGAGAAGCCGCCATAGTGACTGCACTATTCTAGCTAGCAGTGGCATACCAACTGAAAAAGGGAGAACGATCCCTGTGTGAGGGGGAAGCGGCTCCAAATATCGAGGCGAAAAACGTCCGAAACTGGTGTAAATCGACAGCGGCCGCTCAGCGTTACCTGGTAGGGCTCTTTTTGTCGCCCATGGTGAAGAATAGTCCTCGGAAATAAGAAGAAAAAGGGGCCTCCTTTAATTGTCAGTGAGTGTAGTAGGATCCAGATAGAGCCGCTGCTGAAGCTGTTGGCAGACAGGCTCCACTCAGCGCTGGCTCGAGGCACGGCACAGCGACTGACTGCGCCGAGACACGTGACCGCGCACCGGCCAATCACAGCCCGGCTCGGTTTAAAAGTCTGGATGGATATTTAGCAGCGATTTTAATAAGTAGGAGAAGGTGTTTGACAGAGGCGGAGGAGACGCACCGACACCGGCCAACGGGGTCCGGGAGCACCGGCACCGACACGGGCAGGGGTCTGGTGTGTTGACATGGAGAGGTGGAGAAGGTGGGGTGACATAAAACACAGCGGGTCAAAGTATTATGACTGGTATAATCATTATTATACTTCTGTTATTATCAACAGACAGGAAAAAAGCCAAAAAGGAGGTAATTAAGGTGAAAAAACACCATACAAACCAGGTGAAACACTGCAAATGTAGTGGAAATGTATTATGACTGGTATAATGTGTTGTGTTAATCATTATTATACTTCTATTATTATCAACAGACAGGAAAAAAAGCCAAAAAAAGGAGGTAATTAAGGTGAAAAAACACCATACAAACCAGGTGAAACACTCCAAAAGTAGTGGAAATGTATTATGACTGGTATAATGTGTTGTGTTAATCATTATTATACTTCTATTATTATCAAGAGACAGGAAAAAAAGTAAATGAAGAAATTAAGGCAAAAATAAACAATACAAAGCAAGTAAAACACTGCAAAAGTAGTGGAAATGTATTATCGCTGGTATAATGTGTTGTGTTAATCATTATTATACCTCTGTTATTATCAAGAGACAGGAAAAAACAGTATATAAAGTAATTAAGGTGAAAACAAATGATACAAAGCAGTTAAAAGAGTGTAAAAGTTGTGGGAATGTATTATGACTGGTATAATCATTATAATATTTCTATTATTATCAAGAGACAGCAAAAAAAGCCATAAATGAGGTAATTAAGGTGAAAATACTCCATACAAACCAGGTAAAACACTGCAAATGTAGTGGAAATATATTCAGGAAAAAACACTTTAAAAGTAGTGTCAATTTATTATAACTTTTATAATGTGTTGTAATGTGTTAATCATTTTTACATTATTATTTTTAGCCACAGACACAAAAAGAAGCATTAAATGAGGTAATTAGGGTGAAAATACTCAATACAAAGCAGGTGAAACCCTCTAAAAGTCGTGAACTTTTATTATCACTGTTATAATGTGTTTATCATTATTACATCATTATTATTATTATACCATACACATCCACAGCCATGATAAGAGCATGCAGAGACATCCAATAAGACAAGCATTTTTGATTTTAAATGTTTTATAACTTCTGATCATCCACTCATCCTATTAATACATTAGATAATTCAGGTAAAATGCAGTTATTAATCTTTTCGTGGCCATCAGATATGACCCATTTGAACCTTCAGAGGCTTTATCGTTACCGTGGAAACGCTGTCGTCTTCTACAACATTGATTCACCAGTAAAACCCATGTGACAGTGGACTGAGACGCTTATTTTCACGTTCAGTTAATGATGTATTTTATTGAAAAAGTCACTTTTCTCAGTTTTGATTATAACAACCTCTACATTTACTCTGAATTTATATGAACATGTACAGTTGTGGAAAAAAAAAAATTAGACCGCCCTATGTTCTGTTTAATTTCCTGTTCATTTTCAATATCTGGCACAACTAAAAGTGCATTTAATTGGACAAATATAACGATAACAACAAAAAATATCTCATAGAGGTTTAATTTCAGAGCTGATATTCATCCATAGTCCATGGTTTTATAGATGATAACCAAAATCACATCAATATCAATGGCACTTCACTACAAAAAATAGTGCTTTTAGGCATTCCATGTTTTGTTTTCTGTCTGTTTTAGTCACATGATGCACACAGGAGTTAGGACTAGATTGCATAACCATTGTTTCTGCTGATTTTTGATGGGCTAAACTTTTTTTTATGTGACTGTACACTGAAAAAAAAGGGTTGTTGAATCAACACAAAAAAAAATATGGACATCGGTTGCACATATTAATATTATGTTCACTAAAACAAATTAAATCATGGTAAATAAATTAAAAAATATTCTGTTAAATAAGCATGATTTTGTTAAGTTATTATGAAAAATTTGTTTTAGTCAGTCAAACATGACTTTTTTTTGCTAACACTGATTATATTTTTCATGTTAACTGAATACAAAAACATGCTATTTTAATAAAAAACCATGACAGAGGGAAGGGCTAAGACTCTCTAAAAATCTAAGAACAGGGTTAAAGGTCATAGGTCATGCAGGTGTAGCCTTCTCAGACTGTTTGAGCTATGAAAGGTCAGAACCAGCTGGGTTTCCACTGCCTCTCTGACCCTTCCACACTCTTCAGTCTGTTAACTCTTCCTGTGTTCCATA
>JAPTGZ010000022.1:37279681-37289780 GCA_029814645.1 Fowleria isostigma | reverse complement strand
TGCCACATAATTTTTCCATTTTTGGCAGTTGTCATTATTTATAGATTGTTAAATTATTATTTTATTTGAGATCACATGGGTCTGTATGCAGACCCTGAACTAAAATTATTCTGAAAACCTTGTTTGGCCAATGTCTGGCCAGATATGATCAGTGAGCTGCATGTTTGGGACCCCTGGGTGAGAGCTTTCCACGTAATAAATAAAATAAAATTAATTAGAAAAAAAAACCAACAAACAATTTTACTCAAAAATCCTTTTTATTTATCAATTAGGGTGTTGTTTATCTACTTATTTGGCTGTTTTTCATTTACTGTACAACTTTTGTGTAAAAAATAAACTACTACATCAGTTTGTAATCTCCAGATTTCAATCTCCACACTGTAAAGGTTCATTTTCCCAATTTATTTCAGTTTTTTTTCAAAATTGGAATTCAAATTGTTCAGGGTCAGGGCCCAATATTTTCATCATAATGTCCACTACAGATGGGTCTTTATTCTATCAATCGTTGAGAATGTTCTGCACATTTTGAGCTGGAACACATGTAGTATGAGGTTATATGAAGCATATGAAGGGGGATTATAAGTAGGTATGGAAAAAAAAACCCAAACATTTCAGGAAATAAATTGGGTAAAATCAAGTTTTTCATCTTTTTATGGTCATCAAATATAACCCATTCTAAGGTTTGTGATGAATGTAGAAACACTGTCATTTTATGCAACATTAATTCACCGATAAAACCCACGTAGTTTGACCAATCACAGTGGATGTAGACACTTGTTTTTATGTTCAGTTAACGACACACTTTGCTGAAGGAGTCACTTTTTCTTCATCTTTCTCTAGTTTGATATACTGTAATAACCTTGAACATCTAAATGATGAGTAAATGAAATGTAGAAAAATACCTGATTTTCATTGAAAAATGCAAAGGGCAGAGGGTAATATTATAATGAATAAGGATAAATTACTTAGGAAAGTAGATAAAAAATAATTTGGAAGTTGTCCCAAAAAAGTTCTAAGGATTAAATGAAACACATTTTCCTAGTTGTAAAAACTACTTTTTGCACATTGGCCCTTTTCCACAGTCCACAGGATACCCCACATCAATTCTTTGTTGAGCAGGAAAAAGTAATTTTCTCAATCACAGAGTGAGATTTGTCCTTACTGCCAAAATTTGCCATTGCACGATTTCTCTTTTGAGTTGCAGTACGATAATAATACACAGTCTTTAAGGCAGGACAAAAGAATTGGATGTCTGCTAAAAGTGGGCCAATTAGACTGATATTGTGCAATGGCCCGTACGAAAAGATGTCGACCGTCGTGAGAACATTTCGGATTTTGACAACGTACACCGAATGATTTGGTATTTTAAGGTTTATTAAGTAGAGCTGTTTAATAGAGCTGAATGGTGTACTTGTTTCATGAAGACACTCTTTGACATCCTGCAGCTTAAGTGTTGCATGTTCCCAGAGAAAAAAGTCGATTTATACAGTAGATCCGTTTCCCAAAGTACACAAGATTAGCTCCCTAATGATTCTGTAATATAATGCTTCCGGAGACAATAAAATATAATGGAAAGAAGGAAGAAGGCTGGATATGAAGAAGAGCAACAAAGCAGTGATGGCGTTAAACTATGAGTGAACTTTATCCCTTTGTTAGAGCAGTGCATTGTCTTGTGTTTACAGTAGAAATAAATGTAAGATTATTGCTTGGGTAATTCTACAGTATTGTTTTTGCTCTCCCACCACGGAAACAAATAAAGAACCTCTAACAGCACTGAGAACATTTTAATCAATAGAGTACCATTTTAAGTGGCCATATTTATACCATGTTGCTTTTCTTTAAATGAGAGCAATATCTTCTAGTGTGACAGCAACTATTTACCAAACGCAGGACCTCGTATGATCAGAATAACCAGCACATGATCAATGAATATAAATGCCACAATTTCTTAATAGATACAGAGCACTGAAGAAAAACAGGCAATGTTAACTAATTAGCAGGATCTGCCCTGCAGTATAAGCAATCCAAGCTCTGAAATGAAATGAAAATGTGCAGTAGTTGTAATATTTTTGGCTTTATTGGTCTTCTGTATAAAGTTTTTCCGTTTTCTGTAAAAACATCTCACTCCTGTATATCCTGCACTGTAATTGGTCATTATTTCTGGGCAAAAATGACTGCAGCAGGCTAAATAAATTGTGGATTCAGCTGCAGCACTGACGATTTAGATCAAAACATATTCCTCGACATAGATTGATAAATAATGAAGTGTAAAAGGATAGTCCATATCATTTTAATGTATGGAAATGAACCTGTTATACTGCAGACGGTATGCCTTTGGCTTGTAATGAGCAGTGGAGTGAGCATCTTAATACCTTAGAGGGATTTTACTATTGCCTTATGGCGAGTGTACGGGTGGGCAAAAATAATTAGTCAAAACTCGCATATAGTACTTGTAGGAGAGGGATTTGCACTTGTTATGCCAGAGAGACTAAATGAGACACAAACCAAGATTCTTTAATACCCACTGTTTCTACATGGTGGTTTATTAAAAGCACTAGCGTTTACATGTCTGCTGATAAAATGTGAAGGCAAAATGCATCAGAAGATTATTCATATGAGTGTTAAAAGGACCAAATATGAAATTTTCATCAATTGGGCACGGAGTAATTTGTGATTGTCCAATACTATTGGATGGCAAAAAATATCGAGTTTTGGTAGTGCAGATCTACTGAATTCAAACCAGACATGAAATGGAATTGCTGGCATCCAATTGGCTTTTTGCTTTTTGTTGGAGCATTTCCTCTGCTCTGTTTACTCTCCAAAGTAGTCCATTATTTTTGAAATGCTGTGGTTGACACTGCTAGCAGCCTGTCCTTCATCTTCAGCTGGGAAAATTCCACAAGTCCCCAAGCACTTACGAGTGTCAGTGTCACAGAAGAAAAAGAAGAAGGAAAAAATACTAAAAGCAGTTGGTCAGAATGCTTCAAATCAGCTCAGACACTACCAATGACCACTTACCAATTACAGCACAATGTGATTCGACCCTCTTTGCAGACAGCGTGGAGCCCTTAGTGATAAAATATGCATCATCTTCCCACGGCCCAGTCTTCCAGATAGCCAGCAGAAGGGTCGGGTAACCTCTATACATCTGAGTGTGACAGCAGACAGAGCCCGACTCTGTGCCAGAACCACGACTCTCCAGGGAAATCATTTAGTTGAGAACTTGGGCCCAGTCACAGTCTGCTCACTGCTGATAAAGGGGTCATCCCGTGCCTGGGTCCTGTCCTGCACCCTCTCCACATCCTGTTTCAAAAACCCATCAGCCGTACGATGATTAACTCAAGAAAAGAAAAAAAAAAAAAAAAGATTAAAGGAGGGGAATATCATGAAAGAAAAAGACGCAGGGGTGTGCTGTGTCTGTGTAATCTCGCAAAATGCCACAGTTTTACTGACTGGGATATAATGACTGTCTTTGAAGGAATAGCAACAGGCCTAGCTTTGATGTAGACTTCCATAGTATCATATTTCATTTCTTCACTTATCCGTCTCCTAGTAATGGATATACCTAAGCCATTTCTACCTTGGACAGAGTACATTCATTATAGTATTTATTTCGGAAGATAGAAATAATAAGCCTATCCTGTTAAAGTGTGCGATGCTATGCAGCATGTCAATTTGCACCATGTAGAAACTAATTAAGCTTTCAACATTGTCAAGCCAAAGATAGCCTTCTCCATTTGGTCATTCATTAAAAATATGTTGCAATTAAGCTGATCCATTATGAGCTTAATTAAGGCGTTAATGCTGACAAATCCACACAGTGCAGCGGGATAAAAAGTAGAGCCTCCTTAAAAATCCTAAAAAAAAATTATATGTCAAACTTGAAACAACTGATAACAAGCCACGTGTCACACTCCAGCTAAAGCAGAAACAGGTACTAGCCTAACCATGTTCCATGACAGAGCAACAAACAGGAGCGTCATTTGTTCGACAGCCAGTGAAATTGATAATTGTCCTAGATTAGTGTGGTAGGGCCTGAAATAAAAGCTATGAATAGAGGACAAGCCTCCATTTTAGTTTAATGACCTTATTTCCCAAAGGTGTAGAAATGGATGGATGAGAAAGAGGGGATTCGCAGACACATCACCAATTAACCGGGAGTCATTTAACCTCCACGCTGAACAAGACAAGATGGGTTAAACACATGGAGGAGAGTGAAGAGGAGTGTTTAATGTCTACAACTGTATGTGCTTCTATTTGGAGCAGCTGCTACTACTCCACTGGAAGCGCCTACAAAGAATAATGAGCCTTTGTGAATTGATGCTAAGGCATACTTTGGTTCTAGTGACAGTAGAGTCATTTGTGTCCTCACACTCCGTGGTTTGTTTATATTGTTAGTGGCAAATAGCGGGAAGGAGAACACATGATTACAAATTGGTGGGAACCAGTTTGATAGTAGTTTAGCCGTCCTTTCAGTTTTTTTTTTAAATCCTCTACAGAGGATTAGCATCCTGTGCCCAGCGATGGGGCTGCATTTAATGGGGGTGAATTGAGTGTTTTGACTTTAGCAGTGGTTCTGTCTCAGGAGAGGAGACAAGCTAACAAGATGGACAAGCAAAGGCTTTGGGCTACAAAACTGCTTCCTAAAACTAACATCATCTCTCTGGTGAAACACTTGTGGAGTCGAGTGTTGTCATTATGCTCACATGTAATCACATTAACCATCAGTCCCTCGCTATTATTGCACACACTGATAGTTTTTGTGGTCAAGATAAAAAAAAGAGCTATTTAAACTGAGAGCAGGTGGCTGTTAAAAGTAAAGTGTCACAGGACAGAAAGATTTCGGTTCCCTACGGTTTGGGTACACACTGTAAAAAACAAAAAGCTGAGAAAATGTAAAATTTCAACGCAACATGATACAAAGGATGTTTGACTTTTCTCAGGTTTTGCAATCTGTTGTTGGCTTTAGTAAGTTTTTTGAGTTCTACCCAGAGTTCTGTGGACTTGGACCTTCTTGTTCAGCCAGTTAGGATAACCCCATAAGGCTACCAAAGAAATTCTTGCTTCCATAGCATGTATTTGCACCTACACCAAACGTCGCTATTTTTCTTGACTAAACCTACATTTTCCCTTTATAAGTCAAGGAAAATGTATATTGCTGTAAATGATCAGTACTTATGTAGCACTTAAGTAACTGTGCCTCTGTTATACTGTCTGTTGTCATGGTTACCCCTCCTTTACCAACGCCCCAGCCTCAGAATAAAGTATTTTGGGGGATTTTTTCTGCTGGAGAGTGGGTTCTGCTTTGGCTACTCTGCTTCCCGAGTGTTTCCATTCTACACATAGGCTACATGTATTTGTTCAGTACTCCTGCATATTGTATTGAAGGCCCCGAAACAGTTCTGTAAAAACAACTGCACTGTTACACCCCTATTAAACAGACAAATGAACTAAAACTGAACTACAAACACTAAATACATTTACTTTCTTTATAATTAGGGTTTTTGAATGTGAGTTTATTTATTTAATTGGGTCAAATGACAGTTGTAATATAGAGGGTGAAGCTGATGGACTAAACATATTGCCTACTGCCTTGCCAAAAAAGTTATTTACACAATATTTATTTGGACAGCCATTAACTTTGATTACAGGATACAATCACTGTGCCACTGTTACATTCATTTTTGACTAGGATCTTGTATTGACTATGGTAGAGTTGACCCACGATCTGAAGTTGTATCCAGTACATCCAATTGATGTCCATGTGTAAAGGTGATGACTCATGCTCTCTGAACCACTCTTACATAAGTTGGCACAGCTATGACTGGGATGGCTAGCGAGTGGGCTGGAGATTTGGCTAGTGACCAAAGGGTTACTGGTTCAATTCCCTGGACTGGCAGAGTTGTTGGTTGATGTGCCCTTGAGTAAGGCACTTAACCCCTCCATTTGCTTCCTGGATGCCTGATATGGCTAGCCCATTGCTCCTAGCTTGCAGTGTGTGTGATGCATGATCTAGTGATGGGTTAAAAGCAGAGGAAACATTTTAGTGTGTCTACGATACACTGTGTATGTGACAAACTACTGACAAAAATAAAGACTAAATTCTATTCTATCCTGATAAATATAAGAATTGTCATCTTGGAAAATGGGAGAAAAAAAAATCCCCAAATGTTCAGACTTGGTCATTCAGTGTATTCAGGTTCAGTTGACCTCAATTTAAGAACAAGACCTGTTTCACTGAACCAACCCCAGATCATAACACTGCCTCCACAGGTTTGTATAGTCGTCACTAGGCATGATGGGTAATCACTTTCTCTACCTCTCCTCTCACCCTGATGTATTCATCACTCTGGGTCAGTCTGGACTCATCAGACCACATGACCTTTTCCCACTGAAACACAGTCCAGTCTTTATACTCTGTATCAAACTGATGGTTGTTTATGAAATGAGAAGCTCTGCACTGCATCAATTCGAGTTAAAGAACTTCAGCTGAAACATATTAATCACTGCAGTAATTATCCAATGGGAAGATTTTGAGGTACATGCTTAGATAAGTCCAGGTGGCAACTTTTTTCCCCCTCACCCACTAGCTCTCTTTTACTTACAGTTACATTCAGTGTTGGGCAGTAATGAGTTACTGTAACACCATTACTTTTGTCAGTAACTAATACTGTAATGCCTTACTCTTTAAATAAAGTAACTCCATATCCATTACTGTATGGTGCTTTTATCTATTACTAGCTAAACTGATACATTTTGGTGTGCAAAGCATCTACCCTGCTGAAAATAAAGATAAAGAAGAAGCAGTGCACTACTTCCTGTTTACAGCAGTGATGTATTGTAGGTGTTATTTATGAATGTGTGGTCATGGCGAATCAAAGTGAGAGCAAGACTAGTTTCCCAATGTGGAAATACGCTCGCTATTTCCCATTAGTCGAGCACAAAGAGATAAACATTCTAGTCAACTGTATCCTATGTCTTTCTAGATCAAAGCCTCTGTCTACTGCGACAAACAGCAACACATCCACAAAGCTAGCTGAGGCTAACTGGCATCTGTGGACACAGGGAAATGAGGCAAGCACCGCCACCCAAACAACAGCGGTTAGATTTGAAGAGGACTGTTAGCCACGGACAAATGAACAAATCCACTACACGTTTTATTATTGAGAACGTGCAGTTGTGGAATCATCCGCTTTCAGGAACTAATTGATTTGATGGCATGTCCATGTGGCACACGGCAAATGGGACGAAAAACGTTTACCAACTACTTGGATAAGGAGTATTCACAAATGGAAGCCAAGCTTAAGGACACCAATGGGTGTATTTTTAAGAATGTTCTTTTTAAAAAGTAACTAAAAAGTTACTTCTAATGGTAACACATTCATTTTTGGTGTAAGTAATCAACAAAGTAACTGAGCTACTCTTTAAATGAAGTAACTAGTAACAGTAACGAGGTACTTTTTTTTCAGTAACTAGCACAACACTAGTTACATGTAATCAAAACTTACAGTCTTTGTGTATAAAATCCTATAAACAACAAACACAAAAGTATAATACACATCATAGCTTAAAAAGCATTATCTGTGCTCTGGTTTTGTCCAGCCCTACACCTTTACTTTCAAATGTGTTATATTTTGGCTACATTTGTTTTCACTTGATAATGTGGTGCAGATTTATGGAGAAAGATGATTGTTGATGACACTGGAGTTGATACTGTGTTGTTTTGCTAATGTGATAGATCTTCCTCAATGCATCCCTGCACCGGTGGTTTTTACTGAGCACAAAGTGAAGATAAGGAGCAAAACATTTCCACAAAAAGTTACTAACAGAAATCAGTTAGCGGTTGTTGCACAAATTGAGGTGAGTGAAGGTCTGCAGGGATGCTGGAACCCAAATGAAGGGTTTGTGCTTATCTGGTGGCTTCAAGACTGAACATTTTTAATTTAAAGAGTTCTGAAGAAAAAAGATTTTTAAAAAAGAGAATTTCATCTTTCTTTTTACAGAAACAGCTTTGTTTTTATGTTGCACATGACACTGCTTGGTGTGAAAAATGGTTAAAATCAGATGACACCTGCAAGCATGAATTTGGCCATCACAGACAATTAAATAGGAAACTGATGGAGAAAAATAATAATCCAGCAATCAAATCAGTAAAAGAAAGTGAAAACGAGGTCTGAAAATACAGTCACGCAAATAAAATATTAGACCACCCTATTATTTTCTTCTTTAATTAATTGTTCATTTTAATGCCTGGTACAACTAAAGGTACATTTGTTTGGACAAATATAATAATAAAAACAAAATATATCATAAGAGTTTAATTTCAGAGCTGATATATATCCATTTTCTATGGATTTTAAGATAACAACCAAAATCACATCAGTTCTTACATCAATATCTATGACATTGTACTGACAAAAACAGTGCTTTTAGAGATTCGATGTTTTCTTTTCTGTCTGTTTTAGTCACATGATACACACAGGAGTTAGTACCTGATTGCATAGCCATTGTTTCTGATGACTTTGGATGATCTAATAATTTTTTCCAGGACTGTATCTTATTAGGGTTATTGACAGAGGTCTCAAGTGCTGAGCTGAACAGTAACTGGTAACAGTTAACAGTGAACGTCATTCACTCTATTGTCAAATTGTGCTTAATAATGACATTTAAAAAAAAAAAAAAAAAGCATTTCTATCATATTGCTGCCACTTGTAGCAACAATGCAGTAAAAGCAACACTTTAAATGAGCTTCTGTACTTTTGCAATCAGTTTTTAAATGTGTCCGCTCCATTAAGCATTAAAGCACAACTGAATGTCTCCATCATGTCACCTAAATAGATATAAAGTGCTCTGAACCCAAAAAGTGGTCACAGCTCGCAAACTTAAACTGCAGCTGAAGTTAAACTAATCTCAAAGTAGCTGCAGATCCAAAGTGTTACATTTAGACACGTATGATGTTGTATTAATGTGAGTATAACTTATCCTTTCAATTAATTATTCTCTAATTAAAATAATTAAATGCCATGGACTATTAACGTGAGGATTAGCTGCCGTGTTTACAGATTGTGTTGTCACGCTTTCTGAATTCATTTCTCAGGTGACAAATATCAGGGTTAGCAAAAGCAGCTTTTACTTTTTATCGCCTCTTAACACTTTCCCCAGTCAGCATTTGGTATTTACAGAGGATGCAGTGTGCAGTGAATGCAACATCAGAGGTCTTGAGCGGCTCAGTTTGTGCTCGTTGTATATAATATATCCAACAGTGCGATGTTCTCCTGCTTCAGGCGGTGGATAATTGAAAGCCAGGTTTTATTTGTCTGTGATTGTTATTTTGTTGGAAGGATGTGTTTTAATCCCTTTTTTTCAGGTCCAACTGCTGAAGAAGCAAAGCTGTATCAAGCTCTACAGTGATGTATTGAATTTTTTAACAGGATCAATTGTCACGATGGGGAAGAGGAGGAAAAAAACAAGGTGAAAATTACTGCAATTATTCCTCAAGAGGAAAATGCCAACTGTCTCCTTAAAAGCATTGAGCAACAGACTTGGCAAACAGTAGGCTTAATTTGACTGCAAATGATTTTTTTTTTTTCCCCTCACATTCATTTTGGACTGAACACACGTGCTAATTGTGCTATTCCTACTGATGTTAAAACTCAAAGGTCTAAACAGCCGCAGGCGACCTAAAGTATCTACTGATCTAAAGTGTTTAGCAACTTTCTGAAACACTAATCCCATCAATACAGGTAAATAATTCAGATAAAATGGAGTTTTTCTGCTTTTCACCAGCATCAGATGCATCTTTTTTTTGATGAGTAAACAAACATCGTCATCTTCTAAAACATCAATTCACCAATAAAAGCCATTCAGTCTGACAAACAGTGCTTATAAACACTTTTTTTTATGTTCAGTTAAAGATATATTTTAGGGGCAGCCGTGGCTCAGGATTTAGAGCAGGTTGTCCAATAACCGGAAGGTTGGCGGTTTGGTTCCCGCTCTGTCCCAGTCATGTTCTTGTTGTGTCCTGGGTAAGACACTTCACCCACCTTACCTCCAGTGTAGCTACTCACACTGGTGTTTGAATGTGTATGAATGATCGGTG
>JAPTGZ010000022.1:37250139-37265153 GCA_029814645.1 Fowleria isostigma | reverse complement strand
AATCGAACCGAGCCAAAGACTTGTTCCGGAACAACTCCCATCGATCCAGATGCGAAAACGCCCTAAGGTAGAGATACATACGTTATGATTCAATATTCTCCGTCATGTGCGCAAAGTAATTTTTTACTTCCTAAAATCTAATCTTAGAAAAACCTGCAGTGTACATAAAATCTAAATGTAATCAGAGCAGCTGCTTCGGCATTTACATTTATTACAGCCCTGGAACAACCGACAATATTATCCAGCTATAGGGGCTGTTCTACTGGATGATTACCTGTCATATAAATAACCACAATTCATGATTTAAGTGTCTGTCTGTCTGTGTTCATTTTATATAACTTATATACACATGAGAATAATTTATTAGATATGCCGACGGTGCATTTCTACAACAAGATGAGTCTGTCTGTTAGATAATATATTTTTTAAAATGAAATCTCTTGAATGATTCGATAATATGGTGCAAAATTTGGTGTTCAGTTGACTTCAACCTGAAGATGCAGTGCTTAGATTCTATTGATTAAAGGTCAAGGTTGTTGTGTCTTCATGTCATAACATTCTACAAACAACAAGAGGGAACATCTTTAAATTTGGTACAACCATTTAGTCAGACTTAAGAAACAATTAGAAGAAATCGATTCTGGTGACCAAAGGTTACTATGACCTCAAAAGACCCATCATTGGTCAAATGAATAGAAAAAAAAAAACTACAAGAGCAGAGTATAATGCAATGGTAGTGGATGTACATGTTTGTTTGTACATGTTCAGTCCAACTGATGAAGAAGATGAAGAGCCGTTTATAAGCACTCAACACTGAACATATAAATACATTTTTCATCCGTTTGTCTTGTTAAAATGTTATTAATGAGAGACGCCTACATAAAGATGAGCACCAGATTTATTTTGGATTCGGTATGAAAGTGTGGTGAGACAAATTAGACAAAGACGATCTGCCGCTGTCTCTGCAATTAGTACGAAATGCTGCAGCTGTGACAGATGTAATCACAAAAATAGAAAAACTAAAAATGGACTAGCATTTACAGTCGTGGAAAACGTATTAGACCATCAAAAGTCATCAAAAACAATGGTTATGGCAATTACTAACTCCAGTGTGTGTCATGTGACTAAAACAGACATAATAAAACATGGAATGTCTAAAAGCACTATTTCTGTCAGTACATTGTCATAGATATTGATGCAAGAACTTATGTAATTTTGGTTATCATCAAGAAAATGGAAAATATAGATATCAGCCCTGAAATTAAACTAATATGAGATATTTTTTTTTATTATATTTGTCCAAACAGATGTAACCTTTAGTTGTACCAGGCATCGAAATGAACAAAAAAATTAAAGAAAACATTGGTTGGTCTGATAAGTTTTTCTGCGACTGTATGTGGGGGTCTGATACCTTAAGGGCTTTTGAAAAGTCTGGTCTTGCCCAACTCCTGTAGAGTCCAAATGTCATAAGGTTTTATGTCATTATGTGTTGTGATAACCTTTATTAGGATTTGACATTATCTAAATAAAATTTGATTGAAGGTGCTTTATGATGAGTTACATTTCCATAAACACCAGTTAAACAGGAGAGATACTTCTCTAAAGAAACTTCAACAAGTGGACAGGAAGTGGGGATTGAACCCCCAACTTTTCCAGTTTGCGGATAACAGACTCCAATTCCTGACGCCAGAAAGTTAACCCAAAAAGACCCAAACAGACACTGTCCACCAGTTGATCCACTTATCCTATCAATACGTAAATAATAATAAAATGCAGTTTTTCATCTTTTTATGGTCATCAGATATGACCCATTTGGACTTTCAGAGGCTCCATAGTTACTGTGGAAACACCATCATCTTCTACAACATTGATTTACCAGTAAAACCCATGGAGTTAGATCAATGATAGTAGATGGACACACTTGATTTTATGTTCAGTTAATTAAAATCTTTGCTGAAAACTCACTTTTTATTCAGTTTTCTGTTTTTAATAAAATAACCCTCAACATTAATCTGAGCTTTTATGAGAATATTCATGATCAGAGAATTAAATAGAGAAAAATATTTGATTTTCACTGAAAAAAAGGCTAAAGACAGAATAATATAGTAATAAGTGGTGATAAATTATATAAGAAAGGTTAAATAAAGAGAAAAAAAATTGCAAATGATCACAAAAATTGCATTGGGTCTTTATGGGTTAAGATCATGTGGATGCAATGTTTACTCCAACAATGAGCAGATTTGTCTGATTAGGTTCATACTGTCTACTGAAACTATAAAGACTTCCTGTCTTTTTTGTCAGGCAGATAAAAACAGTTTAGTTTTACCTTGACATGTTTTGACTACAACCTGTAGCCTTCCTCAGAAGGGTCACTTGATGTCACTGTGATCTGTCTTGAGCAGATTTTTTGAGCTATTGCCCAAGTATTGTAATAATACTGCCCAAAATTAAGCAATAATCCCTAGTTTTTAGTTAAATTACACCAATGTCCTTCATAAAGGAAAAACAGATTTTGTTCAATTCTAACCATCCTACAATGTACAAATGGTGCGATTCAGATTGTGGATCATTTATATTGCAAATGTGTTTTCTTTATCATTAATCCGGTCTTTCAGTTTGCTCTCTTCACTGTTGTACAGCGGCTTTGCATCAAATAAGCCTTTAAACTGACAACTCTACAATCTTCCTTCCATTTCTGTATCTGAACATGTCCACGACCAATAGAGCCCTGAGCTTTGAGTCTAAAGGCCTTGGTTTCTGCCCAAATACACACACATAAAAGACCTATAAACTGCAAAGAAGAAAACTCTGCTGTAAAAAGACCATGAAAACAAAATTACTTCTGTGTGAAACATACAAACAAACCAAAAAAAAAAAAAATCACTGGCAGACTTGGCCGATGAGTCTATGCTTTTAGGTGCTGTACAAAAGTAGAGCTGGAGACACCTTGCTTTGGATTAGCGAAGCTGAATTTCCCTAAACAGTCGTGTTGTGTGGAAGCGGATTTGACACAGATGGAAGACGTATGTGTGAAAACTGAAAACCACCACATTCTTTGGATAACTGAGTTCAGCAATTTTGTGGCTTCTACGTGTGAAAGGCACTTCTCCAGCAAGTATTCCCCGAGCCAGAGCTTCTTCAACGTGAACAAACAAATTTTTTTAAGCGCTAACTGTAGGATGTTGGGACATGAATTTAACCTGGGCTGATGACGATGCTGCTGTAGGGAGCCTTCCTCAGGTCCATGGGTATATAAAACCCTTGTGAGAGCTTCCTGTAGTGAGTCTGGGGCTGAGGAGCCTCCTGCAGAACAGCCACTTCAAAGACTGCCCTGTATTCTCTTTCCCCCCGTGGGAAGTCATTATTGAGTTAGCATTGGAGAGGCGCGTTTGTTTTCTCTCCCTTCCCTTGCTCTGTGGTGGGAGAAGCTCAGCCTGTGGTGAATACAAAGCCTTTGTCCAGGAGGGGGAGGGATAATGTTGTACACAATCCAGTCATTACTACACCACTGTTGTGGTTTGCCTTAATTAAACTGAGCAGTGCATGCTTTTTCAAGGTTGGAAAACTTCTGGCGAGACAAAGACGCCTCCATCTGCCAAAGACTTTAGATGAGAATGGCAAGCGAGGGTGCATGTGTGTGGCGTAGTCGTCATCTGTGTGTGTAAGTGAGGCCGACGGAATCAGCAATCTGACATTTCTTTCATCAGCCGTCGTGTTCATTGAAAGAGCAACTCGTTCAGTGTGCCTGTGCTCTTCAAAACATCGCAGATAAGATGTTGGAGATAAGATGTCAAATGTATAAATCTGTGTAATATGAGCGCCAGATTTCCTCGGTGCAACTCGCAAATGCATCATTCACTAGCTGAGGGGGATAAAAGGCAACGCTGGGAGATGTGATCCGTCAGCGTGAGTGAACGCTGGAACGGTCCAAGGCTCTGGATGCCACTCCGATTCCAGAAATGAGAAACGCAGATGTATCAATTCAGCAAGCCAGTGTTTAAGTTTAGACGTACAGCTGCCTAAGGAGGAGTTACTCTGCTGTGGAGACGCTGACGGTTTACGCAACTGTGGAACCGACTGGGTGTAAAATTCTGAATTTTATACGGGACATCTGCAGGTTTCGACAAGTTACATTCAAGACTTTTTAACGCCAATTTTAGACCTGTTATGGATGCAATTTAAAACCTATTTATGTCAGAATAGGTACAAAAAAACACAAAGCAGAGGGTTGGACTGTGGCGACTTTGGCTCCAGATGTGAACGGAGAAGTGTTTGCAAGAACCACTTGTATAAAAGCGTTCTTAAATGCCACATTTAACTAAGTGATTTAAGAGAACTTGCCCATTGTTCTCGTCTATTGAATTTTAAGCTGGCACTGGGTGCATTTTGGGTGGTCAACCACAGTTTTCCTACATCTTGGACATTTGTTAAATCTGCTGTGGTATGGTTATTGTATCAAAAATATAGGAACGTTCTCATATAGACACCAAAATTGTTTTTGCAGATGACACCAACTGCTCCAAAAATTCCACCAGCAAACATCTGTGTTTTTTTACTGCAGCTTTCTATATTTATACATTTCTGACTTTCAAAAAAATTCCAATCCCTTTAGACCAACAAGTACATTAGTTGAGTGTTTTCTTGAAGGAACTGGAAGTTTCACATTCTGTTCAGCACATGAGACAGATCCAACTCAAGTTACTCTTATTATAGATGAAAAAAAACATCAACAGAAACAATTCTAGAAGTAGCCATTTTTTTAAGAACAGAAGTGTCACATTAGCCTACACTTGTTGGTCGTCCCCAAGTTTGTCTTAATGGTCATCGATTCTATCTTGCATTCAATGATGGAATTTCCCCTTGTGGGACTAATAAAGGAATATTTTATCTTAAACTATAATATGGGGGGCATCTGTGGCCTAGGTGGCTGGAGAGTCGGCTTGTGACCGAAGAGTTGGATTCCCTGGACTGGAGAAGAGTTGTTAGCTGATGTGCCCTTGAGCAAGACACTTAACCACTGCTCCTAGCATGCAGTGTGTGGTGCATGTGAATGTTTACGTGAGTAAACTGACGTACTGATGAAATAAAAATTCTATTCTATATTAACGTCATAATTCACTCAACTACTAACAGATCCAAATGTTCAGGGTGGAATTCCTAGCGACATCTAGTAGTGATGTCAAAGTTTGTAACCGGCTGAATATGCATCAAGCTCCCCCTCGGTGCTTGCCAAAAACATTCTACATTTGAGCCAGTAGTTGGATTTCCATTACTCTCAGAAATGGACAAAATGTAAATTGTGCGATAGAAAACTGAAAATGGAAACACCGAAATGTTGCAAAAACTGTCAAAGATCGCAAGAAAGTTTTTATGCTGTCATGAGGCAGTTTTTGAGACGTTTTGATAAAAAAGCACTGTGCAAAAGTCATGGAAACATATTTTGCACATTTTCACTAGTCACAGGCATGGTAAGTCTGGTGCCATGAGAGGTTCAGTAACATCACACTGTTCAGTAAATGTTGGCCGGATCATTCGGAAATTCTGGGTCCACAAGTCGTTAGTGAATTCTGTACAATTCTCTCCCAGGAAACCATTATGTGTGACTACTGACATAAGACATCATGAGATGGGTAGATGGGACTTTACTAGAATCACGCATCAGAAGCCAACAAATAACAATTGTACTTTGCCAAAACTGTAGAAATATCTCTTTTATTTTGTGGAAAACTGTAATGAAAACCCAGCTAAGGTTTGTTTTTCTGTTTAAGGCTTTTTGGTTAAGGCCCTTAGTGCCGTCTATGGTGACTAAATGAGCCTTGGTCT
The DNA here is from genome assembly GCA_029814645.1 of Fowleria isostigma. Classification (NCBI taxonomy): domain Eukaryota; kingdom Metazoa; phylum Chordata; class Actinopteri; order Kurtiformes; family Apogonidae; genus Fowleria; species Fowleria isostigma. Next base: position 37,259,330 of record JAPTGZ010000022.1, on the reverse strand, counting down.
CCCTGTAAGAGTAGTGTTTTATATTTTCACGTTGGCCTTTGGAAGATGTTTGTGCAATTTATATTTGTAGCCTAAATGATCTCCAGTTTGAAGTTTCGGTTGAGCAGGATGCTTGTTGCGGAGAGTTGTTGACATCCTCGTCATTGTTAAATGAGAAAATTACAGCTGTTGAGCGCTTTCAAGTCATCGTACTATTGTTTTTATGTTTTTTTTGTCTGTGAAGAGTTTTTTTTCTTGGCGGTGATTGCTGAAGTGAGGCCCAGCGGTAGTGTTCATGGTTTGCTACTGGTTAAGGGATTATTATCTCTGGTCCAGATCCAACCTAGAGGATGTTTTATGCCACCAGCCATAAAATGTTAAAAAGAAAAGGAGCAGGAAGTCTGGTCTGCGCTACAATAGAAACACAGTGGACTGTAGAGGTGATTCACTGCCTCTGCAGATATAATCAGCTCATTCTAATCTCAGAAAAACAACTATTCTTTTATCAGGTGATTACACATCAATGAATAATTATGCCTATTATAATCCATTTCTGCAATTACATCCTTCTAAATCCCCCTATAGTTCATACACTGAGCCTTTAATACCTGTTAAAATTGCCTTTTCCCCCTAAAATTCACATTATTGTCTTTTAAACTCTTCATGAAACCCTCTCATACAACCACTAATGATGCAGTAAACATTGCAGGACCAAGACCATCTGGACAAATGGGTCTCAGTCTGGTCCGAACAAAGTAGAGAGATCCGTTTGTGGTTGAAATGTGATATAACAAAACTACGAGGCCTTTGTGTTCATTCCACAGGTGTGCAGATGGGGAGGTACGTTAACATTGAAGCAGATGTTGTGTATTGAAAACGAACAAAAAAGAAAAAAGTGCCAATAAAAACAACAAAAAACAAAACACATTTATAGACACTACAGATTACAATCGCTGAAGAATATGATATGAAAAGACTCAACAGAGATATTAAAATGATTGATGAAACCGTCATGGGGGATTATATTTGACATTTAGTGTGTTCTCTCACTTGGTTTTAATTTTAATGAGGGTTTTGTGGATAAAACGGATAAAGTGGCAGTTCATCAGATGGCTTTTGTTCTCCTGTTGGACTTTTCGAAGACGTTCCAGAGATGTCACAGTATGCCCGAATCTTTATAACCACAAGAAACCGACAGATCTACAGAAGCACAAACCCATCCTTCCCCCTTTAGGGCTTTAGAGGAAAATAAAAAGGAATGTGGGATCATTGTTGGAAAGCTTTCTTGAGGGTTTGAAGGTTTTATATCCCACATCATGAATTAAGCCTTAAAAGTGGTGCTGAAATTTTCATCAAAACGCATTATTTTCACTGTTTCTGCTTTGGTTTAGTTACTGCTCTGAAGGGGGAAAACCCTCCAGGCTTGGTTATGAAGGTTGTTTTATTTTGTTTTTGCTTTTTTGCATGTAAAAGTAAAAGTTTAAGATCATTATTAAAGATTGTACGGTCTTAACTACAAACTACACAGCTCTTCGCTTTCTGCTTTTAATGTCTGTTCTCATAAATTAATTTATATAACACTTCTGATGTGATATTGTTTAATCTGTTTGCTTCACACTCAACCGGATGTAACAGAATTGACATTAAAGCTGTGGTTTAATAGCCCGTCTTGTCTTTCGCGGACCTTTGAAGCTACGGATAAAACGCCAAACTCGAATCAATAATAACTCAAGTGGCTTCTCCAAACAAGGAAACGAGAAATTATGCAAACGCAGTATGTAAGGCTGTATTTAAGATGAGTGTGTGCGCTCAAGACAAAAGGCTGGAGAGGTTTCATGCTGAGAGGAAATCTGTACTACTTATCCCTGTTCGCTGGGGGACATGTGTGGCTTTGTTCTCCCCAGCGGGGCCTCGAGGACCTCCTTCAGTGCCGAGGCTAACATCAGATACAGCAGCTCCATTATCTGTTTCAAAGGCTTCAGGACATGCGCTTGACAGTTGTGATGATGCTGCCTGGTGTTTGCGGGCGAGACCTTCCCAACATGCATCTGGGGGTTTCTCTTCATGAGTGTGATTGAGGAGGCGGCAGCAGGAGGTGGCAAGGCTTCGCTACTGATCAAATCCTGGGCTTTGAAACTCAACTTTGTGACATTAGATCATATTACCACGGAATTAAACACGACCAGACAGCTCAAGTTCATGATTACTACTTACAAAGTACAACGAATGTGCGCAGGTAATCATTATGACTCTTGATGTTTGGTTTATTCTTAAATTACCAGGGAATTAAGCAGGAACAAGTATTTTGGCATTCTGCGAGTCGGAGTCATAGAACATGTAATTTGTTCAGTATTACTTTGTCACATAAGGGAGGATGTTTTCAGTATTATATGGTGAGTTTCAAGTCGGCTCTGAGGTTTTTACACAGCGCTTCTGTCACGGGAATATTTCGCCTTTTTTTTCCCACAACATGAAAACGCAATGGTAGGATCATTTACATTGTCACGCGGCATTCCCCCATCTGTATTTCCTCCAGCTGATCCCATGTCTAGTAATGTTATCTGTCTACTTGGGTTAAATGCTGAGGTGTTTTTTTTCGACAATTACACGTTGCACTTTCTGTGCAATATGTTGTTGTCTCTTTTTTTCATCTCTCCCTGTTGCGTTTATCTTTTCTCACTATTGTAGGCAGTACATTATCCTGTAATCCCCCCATGTCATGTCATTATATGTTCTTGGAGTGTACTGTATGCAATTTCATTGCTCTGAAATATGTGCAAGGACAAATAAACTGATTTTGATTTCGTCTCGCCTTTATTGTGGCTCTAACGCCTCGAGAGGTAGTCTCCAAGCCATGAGGATTAGGGATGTAACAACATGAAAATTTCATATCTTTATAGGATGGAAAGAATTACCTTCATTGTAAACTTAAAGATGGACTCTTTTGTGCAACAAAAGGGGATGGGTGAACATGTAAAGCTTTTGAAAACTGATTTTGCTGAAATGACTGCATGAGTATAGACTCAAAATCCTCAAATTGAAGGAAATCTATTTTTTGTCTTTTGTATTTTTGTGCATCAGGTCCTTGCTCTGAGGTCCTGGATGTGAAGGTGGTTGATGAACTGTGAATGTTTTGTCTGTTCGGTTTTGTTTCTTTTCTCTGCACACTCTCTGTATGTATATAGTTCTATGTATATTGTTAAAAACTGAAAATTTCAATAAAAAGAATAAAAAAAAAAGAAAACTTTGTATCATGGTCATTGTGACCAAATTATCACAGTTATCATTATTATCACAGTATTGTTTAAATGTGCTCAAAATTTCCAATAAGTACTTATACACACATTGAAATAATTTAACTAAGTTTTATATAGAAAAAAAAAATAGAATAAGATGCACAATGTACTTTTTTGGCAGAAACATTATTCATCTGAGATTAAATTGTAAAAAATGTCAGTATTTTGGTAGAAATCAAATGTGTATACACCAACATTAAACAAAGTAATGTGGATGTAAGAACAATACAACCACATGGAAACAAATCCGTAGTGCAGGTATATAAAATACCACAAACCATATATAAATCAAATAAACTACACTGATAGTCTGTTCTCTCCATGAGAAAAAAGGTGCTGCTGACTTTGTTCACTTGAGATTAAAATGTAAAAATGTCAGCACTTTTACTTTGTCTGATTGAGGGAGTGATCTCTGAGGGGAAACAATGGGAACACTGCCGTTGAATAATCTGTCAAATAGTACGCTGGTTGCTGGGATGCACAAAATCGTCCAATAACTGTGTCAGATTGTAAAGTATAGTAATCGATCATGGTTTTCATGAGAATTAGAATTGGGAACTTTACCGCAGTTTATCGATATACCGGTAATCGTTACATCCCCAGGTGGGATCATGATTGCAGAACGCTGTGCAAAAGGAACACTTCTAAGTCTGCAACCAAGGTGTGACAGAATGGTTCAGAGAGAATGAGACACCATTATTCACACATGGATTATCCTCCATAAAATTACAATGCGATGAAGACTTGGTGAAGCAGTCTGATTCTCCATCATCAAAAATAAAAAATGAATGCAACTTTGGATATAAAAATTATTATGAACCTTATTGTGACACTACATAAGCATTACGTGGCACAAAAAAAAGATGCGACAGTGAATGTCTTCTGGAATCAAAACCAAAGGTGGTGACATCAAATTTTGCATGTGCGACTTTTTTTTTTTTGGCCGGGCGGTGTATGAACATCAAGGTATTATCACCTGAACATATCCATCAACAAAATCAACCCATTATGTGTTTACTACTTGGGTAATCACAAGGTCATCTTACCCTTTACTATCAAACCATTACCTTGTATTACCATCTTATTACTGGGCTGTAAAGTGCTTCCAAAACCCTTAGAGTAAGCGAAAACACGTGAAACACTAAGTGGATTGGAAAAGTCGAGTGCGTTGTGAGGTATGGCGGGGTGAAGCGACCAAACGGCGGGGGGTTGGATGCGTGTCTACACCATTCCACTACGCCCAAGTGCACTTCAAGGCCTTTGGCTGCAGGTCTTGGTTGACACGCTGACCCCGTGCTTAACCCCGCTGCCCCCGGGCGACTCCCAGTTGTTGGAGCTCCAGATGCTTTTCCCTGCAGGGCTGGTGGGGGTTTGTGGGGGGGGTGGGGGATGGCGGCTGCTGTCAGCGCCACAGACAGCTCTCCCCCAATGGTCATTGTCATGCACACAATGCTGAGGATGAATGAGACAAGGGAGCTGGAGAGAGAATGTAGGAAGCCTGAGGGCTGCTTCACGCTCCAAAAATAAAAGAAGAATGTCTACAACTTTATTTTTGGCAGATTCCTTTGTTGTTTTCATGCTGTGCTGCACACATGTTTTTTTTTTTCTCTCCCTTGTATTCTCTGTCTTCAGTGAAAACAACTCTTATTGTTTTTGGGGGGGACTGCTCACTTCACACCTACCATTCACAATTATTTGAGGGTGTCCATTCAGCTGTTACGGCGTGAGGATCGGTCTGTCCTCAAAGCGTTTCCTGTCAATTTCCCAGTGAGTACAATTCACACGTTTTTACAGACGAGTCGCCGGTTTCCTCCACAACAGACGACGACGAAAAAGAAGAAAGCCCAAATAGAGCTGTTTTCTTGCCTTTTCCGCTAATGACTTCATCTGGAAACATGAATCTCACTTCTCTTCCCTCCTCTTACACTAACCCTGGAGCACATCACTTGTACCCTGCCATGTTTTTCCCCTTTTCTGCTGGAATCTAATTGACCCAATTAATGACGGAGAGTGGGTGGGTGGTTGTGAGCGAACCGGTGCTGCAAAAAAAAAAAAAAGAAAAGGAAGTTGTAGCTCTCCTGATTTAGCTGAGGTACTGTAACACAACACTGGGCTTATAGGCTTTGTCTGCGCTGGCTGCTGCGAATCTACGCTGGCCTCTCTCCAAGCTTTTTCATAAAGGAAGGGAGGAAGACAAAGGCAGAGAAAGTGAGGCGACCAGGGTTTTCTTTGCAGTCCGGCAGCTCTGCAGGGGCTTTGGCATCTGAGGGCCTTCAAACGCTCACATACTGAAGCTAATGGACTGCAGAGGCTGCTGCTCCATTTGGGAGAATGCTCTCTGCTAACAATTCAGAGATAATTAGGGTTGGATGGGTGTGTGTGGCAGTTAAAGCAGTTTATACAAAGGAAGTGTGTGTTAACTTTAAGAGGAACCCAAGAGTGGTGTCAAGTCAAGTCGTTTTTTTTTAGACTTTAATATGACAAATTGCACATTTTACTTCAATATGTAAAATGTATGACGCCTCCTGTCCTTTGACCCCGAGTTCAAGTGAGGAACATTCTTCACGAAATGTTTAACAAGGTGGGAGAAATGGAAAAAATCTCAAAGAGGCAGCCTTCTGTGATGTGAGATCAGGGTCGAATTCTTATTTATTCATCTTTATTTAACCACTTACAATGGAGGCCTGGCCAAGGTCGCAGCCATTCAAAGTCAAAACTACATAAAACATACATGATACAGCATGAATAATAATCCCATTATCAGGGTTTGTACACATTTTAAGGTCGAATTCAAGCACTTTTCAAGCACTTTTAAGGGTCATTTTCATTTTTTCTTGTACAACACTTTAAAAATACCTTTCTACAGGAATACACACAGCTGTGCTCATAAGTTTACACACCCTGACAGAATATGCATGGGACGGTCTTGGATGTTCCACCATGACAACGACCCAAAACACAAGGCCAAGTCCACCTGTCACTGGTACAGCAGGAAAAAAAGTCGAGGTTCTGGAGTGTCCGTCTCAGTCTCCTGACCTGATCCATTTGAGGAGGTCTGAAACATGTAGTTCACGCAAGAAAACCCCACATTTAAAAGGAACTGAAAATGTTTTTACCAAGAAGAGTGGGCAGCTTTACTGTCAGAGAGAATAAAGTGCCTCATCCACAATGACCACCAAAGACTTGAAGCTGTCATTGATGTTAAAGGGGCGGGGCCAATACAGAGGATTAAGAACCAGGGTATGTAAACTTTGGATCAGGATCATTAGGTTTTTGGATTTTATGAAGAGCATTGCATTATGTGTTTGTTGCATTAATGTTTCTAGACTAGCAAGTTTATTTTAGTCGGTTTAGTAGAGTAAGTTCTGCCAACAGCAACATGAGTGTCATTCTAAATGAATATTCACTTCCTTGTTTCTGTCTACATGACGAAGCAAAAACAACTACAAATGTCTCCAAAGTCTCAGACAAACCATTGTTGTTGTCCAACCGGTGGACAATAATAGACGTCGCAGATACAGAGACTTTAACCCTTTAACTGCTTGCTCGATCACATGATTTATCACATTTTGAGTCCCTATATTTAAAAAACGTGGAGTATTGAACTTATCTGAACCTAACTGAGCCAAAAAAAGATGAAAATTACTAAAACATTTTGACTTTTTTGGGTGAAAATATGAAAAACGTGAACTTTTTTGGCATATCATAGCACAAGGGGCTTTTGTGAACATAATTATATTATTTGATACAAAAAAAAAAACAACCTTAAATTAGATATGTAATAATTTTTTAAAAAACATGCTAAACCAAATGGTTGATTTGTCACTTTATTGCAAGAGTAGAAATATTAAGCCAATGAAATAATGGATTATTTGTTGTAAAATCAAAACCTTTGTTCATCTATTGGTACAAATATTAAATATTTAGTGGTAGTGCATCATGAATGTGTTGAAAGAATTAACATAGCAAGTAATTTTTGACACTTTACAAGTTGATATTAGTAAGTATAGTAAAAAAAAAATATCTAGAAATTACTCACCCACAGGAATAAGAAATGTAAACTAAAGATTATTCATTAAGTTTTTCTTGATGGGGCAGTTAAAGGGTTAATCTATTATGAAGTCAATGCAGCAACAATAAGTTCAGTTGTAAACTTGAGATTCCGTAAGTGTTGGTTGTGGATTTATAAACCTGGATTTGATGTGCAGCTTCATTACACAAACACATAACAGACATGAGCAGAATGGGGTGTGACGGCATCATCGAACAATCGCTATGTTTTCCCTGAACACACGGACGTACACAAACTAGACTTTAGAAAATATACACTTTGGAAGGAGTTGGAGAGGAGTAAATGCAGAGACAGACATCTGCTGTTGATACGGACGGGGCATAAATGATTCATCGAGACATGCTCATCGTAACCAAACCGTGAGGCCGTAATCGTGATTCAAATGACTATTGACATCTCCAGCTGAAAAATGCTGCAGGAGGATTCATGGTTTATTTTTGTAATATTTACTTGTATTGAAAAGATGCAGCCGTTTATAATATAAAATGCTGCAATCAGATTTTTGATAGTGCTGTCTAGGGCTGCACGATATTGGAAAAAAATTATATTGCGATTTTTTTAACCTTGCGATATATATTGTGAATTTCTTCTTTGTTTTTGGTAATTTTCTTCGTTTTTGGCAATTTTATTTGTTTTTAGTGATTTTTATACTTAATTTTTTGTGATTTTCTCCTTCATTTTTGGTGATTTCCTTCCTTGTTTTTGGTAAGTTTCTTTATTTTGTTATTTTCTTTGTTTCTGGTGATTTTCTCCTTCGTTTCAGTGATTTTCTCTTGATCGTTGCTCGTTTTTTAATGTCGTTACCAGCAACTGTGTGTCAGATATCCTTGAAATTAGATTATTTTATTGTATTTATTTATTTATTATGCACTTAGCGTGTAACAACAAAGGTCACTATTGATACAAAGACATAAAATTAGGTGCAGGAAGAGGCAAAAAACCCACAAGGGCTTATGTTCAAGCCTCTACCTCATGAGAACATACTAAATGCAATAGCCATGCATTCATTAAAAGCTAAATAGCATACACACTGTTTAAATTTAAACATGTAGTACAATCAGAACATCATAACAACACAATGAGTTCTCAGTTTCAGTTAAATAACACACATTTCCTTACACTCTTTTTAAAGGAGCATTAGATATATGTGTATGTAGATGAGAACATGTTGAGTTAATTTACCTCCTACATTGCAGGACCTGTGACGTGACTATTGCGCACACGTACATTGTGATGACGATGCTCAAACAATATATTGTGTAGCTCTAGTGCTTTCTATATAAAAAGGAAGTTCAGATTTGCCGCTTTGACTGCAGTAATACAGAGGAAGTGAAGACGCAACACCATAAACTGAAAAATCACTGTGTATGTCAATCATTGTCAGGTGAACGTTAAACAACTGGAATCATCTACCTGCCTCCAAGAGTTTCTGCTCTAAAAATGGTCAGCTACTCGGCTCAAACCCACAGCACTTTGGATAATGTGTTGATTTAATGCCTGTGAAGAAATAATAACTGACAGAAGATGAATTACAGAAAGTGTTGGTCCAGCTGCAGAACTCCAGTGTGCAGTCAGTCTGGTTTTACACAGACGCGACTGTGTAAAACACAACGTTGGAGAGCTTATGTTATTAAGAGAGGTGTAAAAATATTGGTTCATTATGAAAATGTGGTGAGACCGACTATGGCGGGCTGCCACGGTGTAATGGAAAACACTGCAGCTGTCAGTTTGGAAAATGTGGACATAGTGTTTACTTGGTGGTATTGTCTAAATAGTAAAATAATGTAGGTGATAAATGGTTTTCAAAGTTTTTAGCCATATAATACAACAAAAAAGAAAAGTAC
>JAPTGZ010000022.1:36990510-37007059 GCA_029814645.1 Fowleria isostigma | reverse complement strand
GTTAATTGGTTAATCTAAATTGTCCATAGGTGTGAATGTGAGAGTGGTTGTTTGCCTCTATATGTCAGCCCTGTGATTAACTGGTGAAATGTCCAAGGTGTACCCCGCCTTCGCCCTTAAGTAGCTGGAATAGGCTCCATGCGACCCCCGTGACCCTAGTGAGGATAAAGTGGGTTTAGAAAATGAATGAATGAAAGTAATCAAAGAATTTGTCCTTTTTTTTTTCTTAAAAAGTACTCAAACTGATAATGAATGAACACAATAGCACCAACTAATACGACTAATAGTTGCAGGTCTAATCAAAGGTGCAAAAGAACTCCAGACTGAGAACTCCATCCCAGTTTCAGTAGAAAAGTAAAGCCCTGTTGCCTTGTTTAGTTTGGCATAAACACAGCCGAGCAAAATCCATCACAACTGGAACAACATACAGAAAAAAACTTGGCTAAAAAGTTTTCAAGGTCAAAAAAAAAAAGGTTCAAGTTTTCAGCATTTCCAGTATTTCGCTTATTTATTTTATTTTCATCTTGAAGAAAAATCCTTTTAAAGCCCATTATGCTCTTCCACTGCCTAGACTTCCTCCAGCTTTAAGAAATGTAGCCAAGCACAATTTGCTTACCCGCTGGCAGTTTTTTTTTTTTCACCTTAATGCAAGATTTTTGTTGTTGTTGCTTTTATATTTACAAACATTTGGCTCAAGTCTAGTAGCAGTGTGCAGTTTTCCTGAGGCATATGACTTATATGTGAAAACCAAACCTCTGATTTCTGATTCTAAACAACTAATGGAACGAGTGAAAACAAGGCTGTTGGATGGAAGATGATTAGATTGGCCAGGCTCCCCCTCTCCGTCCCCTCCTCCCAGGTCTCGGCGGGCTGTCATTAGCCATCCCGGGGTAATATCTCCCCTGTCTCTAATTGAGAACCACAGATTGACATGGTGTCTCTCTAAGCCTTTTGCTTTGATGCTGTTGTTTCCTCTCAGCTTCACCACCCAGAGGCTCCTAATGGGAGAAACAGGTGAGCAGGGGAAACCATTAGTCAACCTTAGTGACTCTCTGAAGGACCATGCCTCAAAAAGCACAGGACTGCCACGGAAAGACAAAGGTCATGTCAACATTTGTCAAAACTCAAACCCAAGTAATAAGAAATGCAACAGGGGGGGGGGGGGACGTTAAAACAGGCAGGAGACACAGAGAAATTGTACATTCAGTGCAGCTCTAATGATGCGGCTGAAAGTTTATTTTCCTTTGTGTGTGAACGCCGGGTGAAGAGACTGTCGCCGAAGAGGACGGTAACAATGAGGCTAATGCACAAGACGGGCAGGACCCCGGTCTCCAAGGAAACACGACCTGTTTCTGACTATCACCATAGCAACCTGCATCCTGAAAGTGTCAAGGGCTCTTTTCAGGGGATGATGCTCCATTATTAAGAATTTCTCTCCTGAGGGTATCCATCTTCATCAGCAAGTGCACGTTGAGAAGAAAAAAAAAAAAAGAAAATAATCAATTCTACATGCTTGAATGAGAGATTTGGAAATGATCCGCGATTAAAAATTGTGCAAACTCGACTCAACATTGAAGGTCACGCCACTTTTTCAACTGTACAATAATCCGAGATAATCTTTTCCAATTAACAAGCAAATAATTCCAATGCAGAAATGTCAGTAATGTACCAAAAACCACAAACTTATTAAATAGTTTCACGTTTTTATGTCTTTACACATTGTTGATGGTAAAAAAAAAAAAGACGCCCATTGGCCAGTGTGACGGCTGACTTCAGCGGTCTGGCTTCCAGCCCCGACTCTGCGGCTGTTCCACCGACCCCGTGTTATGCAACATGAGCTGGGCCTTGAATGTGATTTCCTCCCTCCATTTGGCTTTAACGCTGCTCTTGAGGGTTCAGGTGATCTGGAGCTTTTGTCCTCTCCGTGTTCTCACTTTGGTAATGAGATTATTGGTTCAGACGGGAGCTGGAGGCCGGCAGAGCTACAGATACCGGAGGATGTGTGGATTGGTACGATCGGTGGTTGAGGAGGCGAGCAAATGTTTTCATGTGTGGCCCTAAAGGGGTTGATCTGTAAGCAACAGGGCAGAGATTAACTCCCAATTACATCACCAATCTGCCCCAAGCTGCTGCCCACCACCAACACATGCAGCTCTGAGATTAGGATTGGAGAATTCACTGACGCCGATACAAAAAAAACCACACATTCACGCTCACCCTTGCTGATGTGAACATTCAGTCGCATTCCACAACAAACAGCCGGCCTTTGAAGAACATACATAACAGCCTGAGCACAGACTAAACAACCCTCAGAGAGCCATGATGACCACATCTACTCTATTCGACAACGAGGTCAAGTAATTTGAGACAGTCCATCTCTGGGTTATGTCCACAGGTCACGCTGTTCACAGACAGAACAGCAAGAGTCGAAGAATGAGTCAAGTCAACAAGTCAGCGTTCATCTACAGGTCAACAAGCAGACAGCAGAGCCAACATTTTCTCTTGACCTTTATCACAGTTCTCCTTTTACTTTTTCCTCCCCACATCTTAGATGGTTTCTTTTAACTGAGGTTATGACTTACCATTGAGCAAAGCACCTTAAAGAGCAAAAATCTGAGCAAAAACTGCCAATGTTGTTGATTTCTGCAGCCTTCAAATGGCTGACGATGTGAGTAAATTGCCTTTTTTTCCAACGCTGAGATGTTACATTTCATTCCATAACCATCTATTCTTGAAGAGATTACACTGCGAATACTGTATTTACAGTGACAGAACAAACAAATTTCTGGACACCCAAATGCATTTGGTGATATATTGCATTAAGAATCACCCTTAAGTTATTGAACTTTGCCAAGTATTGTTCCATTCTCCAAACCTTCATGCTTCCCTCTGCACATACTCGGTTCCATGAAGTAAAAACTGGATGTTTCAGTAAGATAATGAAACACATTTAAGACATTATATGTTAAAATAGTCAAGAAAAAAAAGCATTTCTTTGTTTATTGCAAATACATCTTTAGAAACACAAAAAACATTATTCCACAAACATCCCACCATAATATTTGAGATTGTGTAAAATTTTAAGGGCGCCTGAAAACTTTTTTCTCCAACTGTATGTATAAAGTTTCAAAAAGTGTCCAAGAACACACTCAAACTAGACTGACCCCTGCTTGTGTTTCTCATGGATGAATTGCAAACTATCAATTATCTCAGAAAAAAACTGGCACATCCAAAGCTTGAGGTCTAGTAAAATACATATTCATCTATCTTATTACAAATAGACTGGCAGCTAAAAAAGTGAGAATTAAGTAGTTAGGAAGATGGAAAGTTTCTCAGACAGTTTTCTCCTTTGTTAAAAATCACACATAGCAGTAACGAGACAGTGTTTTCACTGAGGAGATGTGGGATCAAATAAGGCCAAGGAAATGAAGCTCTGTGTGAAAGCAGAGCTTCTGAAGAGTCACATCGCCACCTACTGGCCACTTTTAAAAGTCTGAGAGAACCCAACATGATGGTGTGCAGCTACAGAGCCTCACAATGTTCAAAGCTTTCTGTTTTTCTTTCATGTTGCCAAAATGTAAAACACAGTGACTATAATGAGTTTTGCAGATGCTCTCAGAACAAGGGAAAAAGATGAAATAAGGATAAGGGAGGGAAGGGAAGGAAGGGAAGAGAGGAAAACACAAACAAGTAGACAGACATGAAGTGAGAAAAGCAGGGGGAGTATGTGGCTTTTAACAAACTGAGAATTTGTGGAGACAGCTTCAACAAGTGGCCTAATCCCAGAGTGCCGTTGTGTGGGGGAGGCAGGGCCACACTTGTGTTTACCTGCTAGATTCTACAGCAGCACATCAATCTCAATGTGGGTCTTACACTGCCTGCACCTACTGCTTCAGGCATTTCATCACTCCTCCCTCCCTCCTCCTGTCCTCCCATCAAGAGCCTCTCCAGTGTGTGTATATGTGTGTGCGTTTGGATGTTTGCAGGAGACCAGCTGGTTCAGTTGGCGGTGGGAGGAGAAGCAAGAGGAAAAAGACTGAAAAAGGAGCTTAGGGAGACGGAGCCATGGCTCCAGTCTAGCATGACTCAGTCTGGGTGCATCCAGTGCCCCTGGGGAAAACGCACAAAACATGTACGAAAACACACTGCTCTCCCCCCTGTACTCATCCTCTGTAATCAGCGTGTTCAGATGCTCACTTTCCCCCCTTTAACAAGCATTTCCATGTCTCTTAGCCCAGCTGCTCAGAGCAATAATAACAGGAGGAGGGTGAGTGGAAAAGCATTATTGCAGAGTCTGTTTGGGCTTTTCTGAAAACACAAAGCTTGGAGGACAGATCTGCTTTAGGGCTGTTTCCTCTCTTGACCGCGGGCTTCTATCGGCAGAACTCTGCAGTAAAGAATGCAATGCCCAGGAGAGACGAGCACAAACTGCACGACATGAGAGGGGCCGGAGTGTTAACGGCCCCAGGGGGGATGGCCCACCTGTTCAAACAGCCAGAGCTATCCTGAGGAAATGAAAACTTCCATCTCTGCAGAGCTGTGCAGATCCTGCACACCAAATCCCTTTCACTTCCTTGTTGGCTCACTCACTCACTATCTTCTGTTTCCACAGCTGGCTCCAGCATCGTCTTTCCAAGTCTATATGTGCAGATCAAAACCCGGCACAGAACCAAAGTAAAAAACTCTCGACTCCATTCAGGTGGAAAACTCAAGTCTTAAATGTCAGTGTTCTCTGCACAATGTCACATATATGTCAACAAAAGTTACAGTATGCAAGCCAACTTTAAAGTAGGTCACAGTTGGCTGCTCCGGTGCAACTATAATTTTCACCAGCCCTATCACACGAGCAGGGCCTGTTGGTCAGGAAGCACACTGGAGCTGTGCGGAATCAGCTCAACCTCTGCAGGGCTGCAGAGATCAAAGTCCTGAACAGAGCGAAGGACGGGGACAAACAGGGACCGAGGCCGACCTTGGACCAGTCGCCGCCCCGATCAGCGTTCACAGTGAGGTGCAGGATGACTCCGCAGATCAGCTGACCATCAACCCCTCTGACCCCAAAGGCCTGCCCTGTCTGCTGCCTGCCGACAATGACGAACAGAAGGATTATACCGCATTTCTACTGCACAAAACTAAACATCTGACATACAGAGCTTTGGAAAGATGCTTTTGGTTTTAATATTCAAAGGTGTCTCAAAAGCCAAAGAAAAATACTGTCATTGAGCATTTACTGGCTGAAAATGACAAGTACTAACAAAGAAATCCAAGTTTTTCAGACCCTGAGTAAAGCAAAAAAAGCTACATTCATCTATGAAAACACATTACGGATGCATACAGTTCTTTGAATAACCCTGATCTTCAGTCACAACGTCCATGTGTCATGCTCTCTATTAGTCTTACACATCATTATTGAATGCTTTATATCACTCCTGGCCGGGCTTTTAATAGTTCATAAAAACTAACAGTTAAAAAATATTATTTTATCCCTGAAAGAAAACTTAAAACATGAACAAAAAAGTAAGAGCTATGGTGAACAGTGCATTATAAATGAGAAACAAAAGTTAAAGGTTGTGTGGGAACAAGAGGAGCCTTGCTCATTTTTGTATTATTAGTAAACCCTGATTTTGTAAACTAAGCACTGTGAAACTCTAAACCTGCTTTGCTTGATGCCTGGTGACCATCCATCTTCCTCTTCCAGGGTTGTCAATGAGGTCCAGGTCTGGAAATTTGGAGCCGACTCTTAATTTTTTCCAGAGCTGTTTGTGATCTGCCACTACGGCTACAAGAATATAAGCTTTTAAAACAGACAATAGACGTTTTTATTATGCAAGTTACTGAGTGCTACTGTCCTTGCCATAAACTATCCTACAAGGCTGTAGTAAAAAAACAGTAATTTACTCGCTGTTCCATTGGACAAATGTGAACAAAGTTTTTCTTGCACAACTTTACCCTTAAGCAAAAGCAAACGTCTCTCAGACTGTGGGTATTAACCTTGAGTCTCCGTGTCTTCCCAGCCAGTCTCGGCCTTATCAGCAGAAGCAGACGGCTGGCGTCGGACAGGGCCGACTGCTGTACCTGGAAATAAACACCGCCTTAACTGCACCCATCGCTATAGAGACACCCTCGGGGGAGACCAATGAAATACCTGACAATAGGGAGGCAGCCCGCCAGTGGGTGCCATCAATGCTTTTTATGAGCGACTAATGTACTCCCTTCCCTCTGTCAGGTCTGTCCGTTACTACCACCATTCACTTAGTCCTTTCACATAGACTCATCAGATGACTCATGGAGCTACAGAGCAGGAAGAGGAGACGAAGAGGTGTTGTTAATGTATTCTGTCACCTCTTCACTTCGCTACCGGTTGAAAAGCCTGAACCTTGTCAGAGAAGGAGAAGGGTGCAAATGATCACAGCTCCTTCTGTCCCTGCATGATTTGACAGTGAAGAGACACCTAGTTTTTTCCAGCTTTCCACCAGAAACCTCAAATTACACCTTTCGGAGAAGTCATAAATCAGACCTTGCTGGTTAAATGCTTTTGTGTCAAGACATAAAACATAAGCATGACAAGGGAAAAGTGAGTCAGCTAGTAAAACCCAGGGAGTGAATGTAAGTGCGGTGGCGAAACATCAAACTCCGCATTCACAACAACCCCCGGTGACATGCTCCTTTCACTGAGACTGATCATTTTTGACAACTTGCTCTGAAGAGACACAAATGGCATTGAAGTTGTAGGTGCAAAATTTGGCCACCAGGGGTCAGTCCAAACCCTCCGCTGCTGCAGATACGAAACCCAAGGCCAGCTGGACAGGAGTCAAGAATGAGCTTCACAGAACTGAGCCTGGGTCCAGATACAAAACCCAGTCTGTGAGATGCATGCAGCTCCAGCCGGTCAAACTGTGCTCTTTAACAGACAACAGCTCCAGTAACATATAAAATGCATATTTCAGGGAACTTGTAAATCCTTTATAGAACTGCCACAGCTGGCACTGCAACTTGTAAATCCCTTCTCATTTGTGAAAATATCTGCCAAAATATTTCTTTGTCTTGGGATTATTTCTGAAGTACAACTCTAGGGCTTCTTTGGAGAACAATGGAATAAAAAGCAAACACTGTCAGGCAACATTAGAACTAATAAGTATGAAATCTGATTGTTTTGCTTGTGCAACAGGCCACACCTGAGCAGAAACAAAGAAATATGAAGAATAAAGCAAAGAGCACAATGCTTTAACTCCCTCTGCGAATGATGATGACAAATGTATTTTTAATTACAAGCACCCAGAATAACTGCGTGGGAGGTGGGAAACTAGGAAAATATATAGAAAAAAAATAGTTTAAAGCCCTTTTGCTGGTCCCATTGGGTTTTGCAGGAGCAGGCATGGTGTAAGGCTCATGGCTGCCTTAGTCCATCACAGTCGCACTCGTAGTTTTTCCAGCAGACAGACAGGAAGCACCTGGGTACAACGGCTGAAGAATGGAGGGGGCCTGTTGCCCCAACAAACACATCATCAGCCTGAATAGTAGGATCCCGTGCAAGCTACGTAGCTCTAAACAGCACTCCATGGCCGTCTGTGTGTAAACAAACATCCCTCCTCTGTACACGGCAGCAGCACAAGGGAGTTTGGTCTTTCATTCTGCCTCAACCCTGCGGCACAGAAAACACAGAAGAAAACAGCATGTGGTAGATCTGTTGGCTCTGAGACCTGCCTCTTTACACTAAAACCTTCAACGAATTAAATGGTTTTCCCACAGCTGGGCTTGAAATCCAAACTGCAGAGCGCTGCCACTGGAAAGAGGAGTTGCATGATGACTGATGGAGCTCTGTGGGCTTTCGGGCGGAGTAGAAACGGCTGGGTGGGAACCTGGGTAGAGCCGGGCCCGGCGGGCACGGGGTCGGTTGAATTTCGGTGACTGTGCGGCCGATCCCGCTGGTTCTCTGTGGGGGACCAAAGGGCTGGCCACGGCGGCCGGTGGCCAGTGTCCCAGTGTAAACAGCCCATTGTGGTGGTGAGGCTGCTGTAATTACTGCTGGTTGTGAAAAGATGAATAGAGATTTTTGAGAAAGAGAGGAGAATTGGAGGAGGAGGGAAATGGGGGCAGAAGGGCAGGAGGAAGGGGTCGGAGACGGGGGCATGGCTCCGTCTCTCACATCGATCTTTATCTATCACAGATTCCCAGGGAAAAAGAGTTCTACAGCAGAGAACAGGCCTGGGGCAGGGAGTGCAGTTCACACCAGCGCTGCACTCGCAAGTCAAACACTCCGTCTTACAATGAGTGTTCCAGTGGCCCTTGGCAAATCTACATTAAAGCTACCGAGAACCAGAGAGCTGAAAATGAAGTTAGTGGAAAAACCATTTTCCTGTTACAATGTACTTCAAAAAAAAAAAAAAAAAAAAGAAAAAAAAATGTCTGAAAATCTTATCCAAGTCTTCTGAATTCAATGAACGTCTGTGACCTGATGTGCCTTAACTAAAGTTCCATGTAGGCTAATGGTTGATGCATCTCCAAGTATTCCCAGAGCTTAACACAGGAAAAGAAAATATCCCCTAAAGGGAACAGAAACATAACTTTTTAAAGAGCATTACTGTCAGCAAGGCCCAGAAAGTATGCTGACTTTTGCACTTTTGTTGCTGTTGTTGATGTTTTTCTGCTCATCTTTCTTTTCCTATAACAAAAGGTCCCCTGACAAACCTTACAATGGAAGCCAATTAGCACCTGCTTTCTGCAGCGTGCAAACCTTGATCTAAAGAGAAAAACAACTGTTATTCAAACAACAACTTTATTATTCTTTGAAGGAGCGTCTACAGCTGTCGATTACAGGTTGCTCTTTAACAACTTACAACTTCTGTGAGATTCCCACCACCGACCTTCTGTCAAAGACTTTGTCAGTATCTGAGAGGCCTTCCATTATGAGGTAAAGTAAGATTTCGCAGCTCTTTATCTGCATTAAAGCAACATATAATTTACTTTTCTAACCAATTAAACTGTCAATTCTTGAACGTTCGCTTCAACAACATCAAACCTACCAGTATTTCCAGGGTTCATGTGTTCGTATTGCTTTTTTTGGTTCAACTTAAAACGTTTTAGAAAAAAAGGAATAAGCATATACTTGGCATCTGACTGATGACTTTAACAGCAGTTAATCAAAATGATCATCAATCAGATTTACATTCATTAAACAAGCCATTACTGCTCTAATTTGTGCATACCATCTGAACACCCTGCCTTAAGTTCTGGTGAATATCTACTGGTATTTGTCAAACTTTTATAACATTTTGTAGTTGAAACAATAAAGAGAATTGCTGGAAATAAACAAAACTGACAAAAAAGTCAATGGGACTACAGCAGAGCAACATTTATGTCACATTACTGATCAACTGTGGCTACAGTATCTATCTGGACATGAGGAGTCAAAAAGTGCAAAAAAAAAAAAAAAGAAAAAAAAAAAGACATGGATTAAACTTGTTCTCACCAGTGGAAAAAACCACCACCACATTACCGTCAGTTCAGATGGAAAACAGGAACTAAACGCCCCACTTCTTCTACTCTGTTTAATGTAGCTTATAGTGGCACTTTCTGTCGACACTTTGCTTCGAACCAGTTGATGGAAATGCACATAATTCATGCTTTCTTTTCTTTCATCCTTTTCTGTGACGGTGCTGAAGTGCAGTATGAATCCATTTAACATTTTACAGATTTGAACTGAGTTTTTGTGGCTTATAACAGTCCTTAAGATCCTTGAGGTCTTGAGAAAATGTCTGATAAAATATCTGTTTACTCATTGCTAATGTAGCAATAATCCAGTTAAATAAGTGTTCAGGATATTTCAACTACTTCATTAGTCTAAAACTTAGAGTCTGATGCAAACTTAAAAAAACCCCAGCAGTGTTAGTTCCTATTTTGTTCATTGCCGTTTATGATTGAAATGTCACCTCCAGGACTCCAGGTTATGAAATCCAATTTTTGTTGTCAAGTCAGGGTTTTTTTTTTTGTTTGTTTGTTTGTTTTGGTTTACTTTTTATTGTTGTTTTTGAAGAGTAAAAACAAACAAAACTCCAAAAATAAACAACACAAATACAAACAGTAATAGAACAAACATCGGGGGGAGAGTCCAACATTCAGATAACGTCTGGTAAAAGTTCATACTGTCTTCCAAAATTAACTATTATAGGTTCTTCATTTAAACAGACAGGGGTAGTTGTTTTTTTTTCCTGCTTTACTAGTTTTAGCTACTTCCTGTAGCCTTCGTCAGAAGCGTCACATGATGTTAACCCTTGTATGGTGTTTGGGTCTATTGGACCTGTTTTCATTTTCTTATTAAAAGAAAAATGAAGAGTAATTATTTTTTAATGATTTTTTCCCTCTCATATCTTGATTATATTCCATTTTTTTTTTTTTAAAAAAAACAACTAAAAACGAGTTGCACTTTAGGTCATAAATGTGATCTAGCAAAGGCAAAACAAATTCAAGATATGAACACCACCCAAGCATGATGACACATGATGTTAGTCAAGCAGGTAAACAAAAAAACTACCCGTCTGTTTAAATGAATGATCAACAACATTCAATTTACATTTAGTCCACACATACATCAATATGTTCATTTGCCCATATTAATTTTCTTCTTTATGATACAGTTTGGGTATATGTCTCCTATAGAGGTACATTATTACACAAAATCAGACATCAGTTAAAAAAATAGGTGAGCCATTTTAACCAATTTTCAGCAAAGACATTAATTTTACATCTCAGTTAAAATGTGATTCTCTCCATAACGTATGTACTATAAAAAAAATCAATCCAGTCATCTGTAGTGGTATGTCTTTTGTCAGTCATTTTCTGGTCAGTGTTTTCTTGCTTGCTACTAACAACAGTCTTAACAAACATTTATCTCTTTGCACACCTCCTCCAGGCAGCCATGGACACTTCTCCAAAATGGGACCACAGAAGAACAATCCCAAACGATATGAAAGTTGTTTGCCATAGTATTACCACCGGACCTCCAACAAGTAGTCTGATCAGAGTACTTAGCCTTCTGTGCTGGGGTACAAAAGAATCAAATCAAGTTCTTCCAGCTGTATTCCCTACAGGAAGGATAGCTCTTTGTCAACCATTGCTGTCTGCAGATTCTGTCATTTTTCCAATGTTACCATAAAATTACCCTCCTTTTGTTGCCAAGTTTTATTAAGTTTGCTCATATGTACGGATGTAAGGATATATCCTTAATCGGTTAAAAATCACTAAAAATAAGGGGGATTAAAAATCGATACAGCACAATAAGTGCTTTGATGTGCTACTTCAACACTAGGAGGCGCTGTCTGTTATTACTGCTGCTTGTTTTGACATCACGGTCTTTACTGTTGAGCTGAGTTCAGCCCTGCACACTGAGACTACGTCAGGTAAACATATCGTAGTCATGGCAGCGACGAACGACCCGTTTAGTTTGAAGTCTTTTAGCCACTTTGTTATGCCTGCACTCTACATGGAAACAAAATGAAAAGTGATCCAAAGTCTGAATGAAGCCCAGAGCATTGCAATAACAACAGACTGGACTAGCCACGTTACCCAGAGTTACCTGACGATCACGGCTCATGTGATAACAAGTGAGTGGGGCATGGCGAGTTTTGTTTTACAAACTTGTCCTCTCTTCAAAACACATACTGGAGAACACATCACAAAGGTTCTGAAGTCTACTAAAGAGAATGGGAGTCTAAAAAGACCAATCATGAGATAGCTGTTGTGACGGATAACGCATGGATTATGGACGTTGCTGTGAGGGAGGCGGTTTGTACTGCACATCAAGTGCTTCGTCCACACCCTTAATTTGGCCACCCAAGCGGGTCTAAGTGAACCCTGCGTTAGTCGTTTGGTTAGACGAGTGAGGTGAGTCGCGGTTTTCTTCCACCGGAGTTCAACAGCCACCGCCATACTAACATCCAAACAGAAGCTACTGGAGCTACCCTCACACAAGCTAATCATCGATGTAGCCACTGGTTGGAACAGCAGTCTGGACATGATTGAACACTACCTACAACAGCAGGCAGCTGTTGCAGCAGCTCTCCTGAGCAAAGATGTCAGACTTAATGCCCGTGAAATTGACACTTCTCAGTGTCACATCTCAATCTTAGATTTATGAGTTGAAAAAGGAAAAAAAATCGATTCGAATCGTATCATGGACCCAAAATCGGGATTTAAATCGAATCATGGGGTGAGTGTATCCTGACATCCCTACACTATGTCAGAGATGCCCTTAGGCATAGGTCAGAGGAAGTAAATTCTCCACGTGACAACCCAAATGCCCTTTTAGGCTTTCCCTATAATCTTGCCCTGATTAACAAATTAACAACCTTCCAGAATCTATCCCAGCTTCAGGTAGCGAAGCAGGAGTACACGACCTGAATGCTAGGGATTAAGGCTCCCTTATGCCCGGATTACACAACGTTTACCCCCTGGCAAAAAGAAAAAGGTGGTGTTTGGTTTGTCATTGAGGGGAAAGCCATCAGGTGTACCCTTGCAGATTAGCACAAAGCTCTCGGTAATGAAAGAAAGGATGTCCACCACTCCCTGTGCAGTCTTTGAAGTCCAATCAGACAGGGGAATAAAAGGCATTCCCTCCGAAAAAGCAGCCCCCAGAGGGTCAAGATCCACACACAGCCTCCCAGAGGTCAGTGCTGATAAGAAAGATGTGGATAAGACCCATCCGGTCTGGAGTTATCTCTGCTCTCACTTTCCCTTATGTCTGTCAGACCTATGTAGTCTTCCTGGCCTTGCACTCCCTAACTGAATTAGACTTCTAATATGGCAGCAAAGGCCTTGACAACAGCCAAAAGGTGACAAGGAAAGTCTTGTTCTTAACTTTGGTTTGTGTTGCTTGAGTTTGCCAGTTAGAGAAGGTCACTTTAGGTTGGTGAGGTTTAGTGGCAAAAAACAGAAAGTGCTCAGCTGATACAAACCGGCGGCTGATGTGCATTTTTTTCCTTTTTGTAGCACAGAAAAGCTGGCAGGAAGAGGAGGTCAGGAGAATTCCCTCAGCGCATACTCACATACACATTAAATAAGGATTTAAATGAAATTAAATGAAGCCCAGGGATGCTTCACAATCATGTTTTACTCACAGTGAAAGCAGGGAGTCTAAAGATGAGCAGAAAAAAGCTCCAAAAACTAATTGAAATGAAGAAGCCTTGAGCACAGAGACAAGGAGAAGGGGGTTGAAGAGGTAAACACAGTGAAAAAGAGGTGGAACATGCATCAGAGCTGTGGCTTCAGGCTCGCCTACAGAGCGGCGAGGGACGTCACTGATGGACATGTCTGACATTGCACTAACAAGCAGCCTGTGGATCGTACAGCATACATATACACACACCGAACCACATGTGCATGCAAAAGCATAAACACATACACAGCACCGCATTTGTATCCCTGTGAGAACCTTATAGTATCTGCGATCACCTTTTAACCCTGCTCTAACTACAAATTTGTACGTACCAATTATAATCCTTAAGGTCTTTATTATATCAGATTCTTGGGTACTGTTTATAGCTGTATATTTTTCAGCAACAGTTTTTCTAACAAAGCTGTCATTACCATCAGTAATCACAGATGTTGCCACAGTAATCCTTCAAAACAGAAGTAATATACTTCAAATACTATTACATTCTCTTGGCTTTGACATCCTTTGAACAGAGACCTTGGGATAAACTGGACTTGTAAGACAAAAAAAAAAAAGATATTTATCTGCATTATGAGAATTGTAGAACCTATCATCTTTGGAGCTTTACTTTATTAGTGAATATCTGATTATGTAGCATTTGCCACATCTATTTGGACTTTTTTTCTTGAAATAACTTGAATTTTATGTCAATGTAAAGATATCAGAGGTGTCAAAAGTATTTGCATTTATTACTCAGGTAGAAGTATAGATACTAGGGTTGTAAAAGACTTATATAGAAGATGAAGTATCGACCCAAGCTCATTACTCAAGTAAAAGCATTGGTTTCAAAACTACTAAAGTATAAAAGTAAATGTAAGTGGAGAATATGTCATTAAAACAAAAGCTTAGGTGGTGCCACAGCGACTATAATGCACTGCCCCAATGCTCCAAAAGACATTTTTCTAAAGGCCATAATGGTTATTATATTATATTAAAATGTTAATGTTGATAAATGTGGGATGTACTAGGCTACTTGTTTCAGTTCATTTTTGCCCATTGAAAATGAACACATTTTAGTCCAATCCAAATGTATTACAGAACCATATATGTGTCCTACTGAGCATTAACATGTGTTTCATGGAGCCACAGCTATAAAGGGTCAGGTGTGATGGGTTGCGTAAAATCCGACAGGGTGTAAGAATTTTATAAAATTTTTGCATAGTTAATAAGATTTTAAAGCTATTAGAAGTACAGCCATGGAAAAATTTATTAGACCATCAAAAGTCATCAAAAACAATACAATCAAGTACTAACGCCTGTGTGTATCATGTGACTAAAACAGACAGAAAAGAAAACATGGAATGTCTAAAAGCACTGTATTTGTCAGCAATGCCATAGCTATTGATGTAAGAACTTATTTGATTTTGGTTATTATTAAGAAAACCATGAAAAATGGATAGATATCAGCTCTGAAATGAAACTACTTTGAGCTATTTTTGTTCTTATTATTATGTTTGTCCAAACAAATGTACCTTCAGTTGTACCAGGCATTAAAATGAACAAGAAACTGAATATAAAACATAGAGGGATCTAATCATCTTTTCCATGACTTTATTTGATTCTAACTAACCTGCTAAATTAAACTTTCTGAGGTTATGTATATTGAATGAAAGATCTTCTTTTTCACAGCTCTAGTGTAGTGGTTAAGACAAACCACTCTCCCTTTTAATTACTATTGGCTAAATATTATGTTCTCACACTTTCATCCCTGCAAACTTATTATGCTAAGTTTTGCCTGTTGCAGCATTTATATGTTAGCTATGTCACTAATATGTGTGTTCTCCACAACTGAATAAAATAATACCAACAAGAATTTTCTTCTGCAAAGGTTTCATTCATCAAATCAGGCTGTTGGCATAATTTAGCTCCATTAGCGACTGTTAGCATTAAACCAGCTTTGCATAATGTGTCGGCTAGCTTGCTAATTAGCCCACAGAGCCAGTGATTTACTATGTTTATACATTATGTGACACTGACACAACAATATGTGTGAATTTCAAGTATCTGAAATTACATGGTTTTAACAGAACATTTCTTCAGGAAATTAGCAGCTGTGTTTTCATCCCTCATGTAGGCCCAACTCCAACTTCTTGTCCAAAAATGGGTATTCTTGGCCCAAAATACAAATACATAAACAGCCAAAGTCTTTTAGTTGTCAAGACAATTGAGAACCTCACAGTGGCTTCCCCCATTTCTTTTAATGCCACAATCTATGACCTAATCTAAAACTGACCAACTGGATGGTCTGGTCTTTAAATACAAACAACAGAATTACAAACACAAACACATTTTTGTCTCTGAGCAACACTCGTCTATCTGAACATAGTTCAGCTGCTAGATGGAGGGTTTTAAATAGTGTAAAGTACTCTATGACCAATCCCTGCCCTGGATATGAGGAATGCACCCTGGAGTGTGAGTCGCTCTGGGGAGATTTACACAATGTACTAGGAGAGGATTTGTATCCAGAGAACGGGGCTGGCTCCAGCTGTGCAGCCGTCCAATAGGGTTAAATTAAAAGCAACTTACACAGCTCTCTGTGTTGGCACTCTTGTTAAACCCTGGATTTCTTGGTTACAACAGCCTGGCTCATTTTCAAATCTTCTTCCAGATAAATGTCAGTGACCCAGCATTCATTTCCAAAAGGCTTTCACTCGTGATGCTTCACTGAGTCTTGAAGCTGGCTTTGGCAGTTGTGCATGGTAAGTGGCATTTGAACCGGGGCTGTCAGGACGCTGCCAGCCAATTACGACTTGCCGTCATTTCACACTGATACCACCCTTAGATACACAGATGCCAAGGCTTTGCCATCATTCGTCCTGATGAGCTGGAGCAGCGAGCTCATCATGATCCACAGCTGTAATCCCTGTTTTTCTTTTTTTTGACCCTTTGTCAAAGCAGTGTTTCTCAAACTGTGGGAAGGCTTGATTGGGGGGTTTATCTCTCCTGGGTGTTTTTTTTCCTTCTTCAGGTTAGAACATGTATCAGGTGGAACTAATGTTTGGAGTCATTTTAGGGACATACAACAAACCAATCTACTGCCATGGTGATCTGTCATTAACTACACAAAGAGTTTAGGTTTGGAGAACAGACATGGGACATGTTTCTGTTTTTGCACAGTTTGCACTTTAATGTTCTGAGATGTGCCATGTACAGTTACAGAAGAAATTGTTAGACCATCAAAAGTCATCAAAAGCAATGATTATGGAATCAAGTCCTGAGTCCTGTGTGTATCATGTAACTAAGACAGACAGAAAAGAAAACATAAAACGTCTAAAAGCACTGTTTTTGTCAGTACAATGTCATAGATATTGATGTAAGAACTGATGTGATTGTGGTTATTATCAA